>JAUOBV010183087.1:0-20182 GCA_032360425.1 Rubia occidens
ATGACAACTAGGTAGGGTTATAAAAGCACTTTTTCCTTTATTATATTGTAATGTCCATAGATTTTTTCGAAAGAATACAAACCATATTCACATAATAACATCAACGTGGCAAGAAATTGTTTGGCAAGACATCTAATAAATGTCCAATCCGCAACTCTTGGAAGACCTAATATGGTATTATGAAACATATACCAAAACTTAGGCACAAATTTGGCGGAATAGATCTTGATTATTTTCTATTCCTATCTATTAGATAGTTTCTTAATTAGCATTGTCTATAGATTCTTGTTGAAACTACAAAATATGATTGCAGTGTTTGAAAGTTTTAAATTTTAGATTTTATGTGCGGAATAGAATCTACATGATTTTTATTCCCATGTATAGATAATTGCTAATGTATCGATGTCTATACAATTTTGTAAACTCTACTAATGTATTAGAAATTTGTTAGAAACATTATTGGTGATTTGTGGCTATTTCAGGCCGGGTTTAGCAAAGAATTAATATATTGCCATAGCAGCCGAATGGACTTACGAAGTCTGAATATATTCCCTAGCTTTTACTTGGAAAATACAAAGGCCCGATTTCAATTGTCCAAACTCGGAAACATTAAACCCGATTACATTACGATCTCGTAATTGGTAATCAATAAATAAGGAATTAGAGACCAAAAATAGGTTTGGGCAGGAACGTGGACCCGATTCAGAAACCATTTTATTGGCACCGACGGACTCACTCGGGTTCTGAACTCGGAACTCTTGGAGCTGACGACATTCTCGAACTCGTAAACCATAATCATTCTATAAAGAATTTTACACCAAAAAACTAGGTTTCGGTCGAAAATGGAACCTAAATCAGAAACCAATTCCTTGGCTCCGACATTACTTCAGGTATCGAAAATAGTGTAGCTTCCGGTACCGAAAATGTCAAGATGAGTCGACGGAATCTAACGGATTCCGAACTCGGAAGCATTTCAAAGGAAGTTCCTCCGGCTGAATGAAGGCAGAAGATAACCGTCTTCTATGTTCATTTAAAAGGCGGTTCTACGAACCACCTTTGATTGCGAATACGTGTCTTCTCTGTTTCGATAGAACCTTCTTTAATCCCCCCTTCCCACACTAGTGATTAGTTATGCATCACATCTGCACTTCTGATCAACCAGTAGATTTGTTTACAAACTCTCTTGGAATTACTCAATTTCAAACTTTACTTGGCATGTTGGACATTTTTTATCATCATGTTCCAATTTGAGGATGAGTGTTAAGGAATAAGGAATATATTGTGAATATTACTTCTTGTATAGATTAGAATCTTTTTCCATATGTGATTAGTTTAGCTACTTTCCTAATGGCTTTTGGTCTCTTGTACTCGCCCTTTAAATACGACCCTTTTATGATGTATATAATCACCCGATTATATTTTACAGCCCATAGTTAAAGAACGAAGGCAGTACAAATCTTCGAAAATGCAAATATTTTTTGAAACAAAATTCATTGTGAAATAGTCCAACACTGGGAACCGAAAAATCTAGTTACGAACGAGAATAATTAACCTTTTGTTCTGTGAAGTTGCTTTTGCTGCATCAAGTAGCCATCGTAGGTTACCTGAAATGGAATAAGGTTATATCACTGAATTCACTCACCAAAAGAAAAGGACTTATTGCTTATTTCAGTACTTTGAGAGTACTTTCTCAACCAAAATATTTAGCATCCTAGACTCTGGTCCATGCTAATGTGAATTTCCTTTCCGCCAATAATCAACGATCGATGCCTAGTTTATATAAAAGACAAGAAACCATTCCACTTATTTTATCTACTTTTTTATGTTAGATTTTAATTTTAGTCTACAAGTATGATTGGTAGGAATATTAACGAAGAAAATGAATTAGTGTAGTGCCCCCACCGAATCATGTTGATTTGTTTAATTGTTTCTTCAAGAAATATGTGATAAAAGTGGAGTAGAAGTGATTTTCGGAATATTTGACAATAATAAATTATTTACTTTATTAATTTGTAAATTTTAAGGTTGCGAGTTTGGCTCATGGATAAGATCGGATCATCAACAAAGTCCACCTGATCTACTGTATGGGTTCTGAACGGGTTCGTTCGAAACTGGACAGGATGGATCAAACATATTTTTTTGTCGTTTTAAAGAATTTTCATAGTATATCATTTTAATTGGCATGGATGAAAATAGAAAACACGTTAGAGTATATAATTTTTACTCGATTAAGCTAAATAGATCAAGCCAATTGTTAAGATCGAATTGAATTGCATCGAATTACACACATTAGGCTGTGCTAGTAGATTCGAGTTATAAAATTGTGAAACAGCGGGATGGTTCTCCTATTTAAAGACATGAGTGTCTAAGTGTCCATTATTGAATTTGATTTTATTTTTCATAAAGAACAAAGTGTACATCAATGAACTACATATAATCTTGTTTTAACCAGTCTAAACTTTAACCAAGGGTCATTATACAATTATTATATATTTTAATTGGAATAGAGTTTTTTTTAAACTGTTGCAAAAGTGGAGAACTTTTTGTGTAAATATAATAAATTTGGTTCATATATAACATAATTTTGGATTTTTTTCTTCAGTTTCTCGTCTATTCGTCTTCCTTCAAACTGCGAGTTTCTCTGCAATTCAACCGCCGAAAACCGTCCATTATCACCGGTTTTTTGCGCATTGTTTAGATTTTAGGTTAGATTATTGTCTCTAGGTTTCTATATATATACATATATATTAATTTCAGTTGTGTATTCAGATTTGTTATTGCTTTGCCCTAAATTGTGCTATTTTCATGTTCTTTTGTGCCATTATAGGGCGTTGGAGGCGTGATTCTTAGTCGTAGCCGAATGGGAATGTTTCACCAAGTGCATTGAGGTGTACTTTGTGAACATCACAATCGTTAAACGTTGTTGGTATGTTATTGAATTTTTCGTACGCAATCAATATTTTGATCTTTGTTGTGTTTACGTTAGAGTTTAAATTGATGTTTTTCACTTTTTGTTACCGGATATTGTGTTGACTTTTTTTCTTGTGATTTATGTGTTGTTGAAGATGAGGATGTGTTCTTCATGTTGAAACAGAGTCTCGTTCCATTTTTTATTGTGAAAGATTCAATTCTAAATGTTGATGTTAGATGGTTGAGGTTTCTTGTTTCATTCTTAACGCTTCTCAGCATCATTTATCATGGTGAGTGTAGTTTTGGTGGTTTTATTATAGTTTGAATCTTTTTCCACATTTCAAAATTAGGATGGGGCTTATGCTAAACATGTTGAGGTTCAAATTATGCCAACTTTTTGATGACGTTCTTCCATTATTGGTTAATATTTCATGATTATCTTCTGACCATTATTGTAGTTTGAATCATTTTTCCACATTAGGAATTTTGTTGATATTTAGTCAAACATGTTGAGTTGTGAGTTATGCCAACTTTTTATGATGTTCTACAATTATTAGATGATACATGTATATGTGATGACCTTTATATTGAGTTCAATTTGTAGTGATCACCATTCGTTTCCTACTGACCTATCATTTATTACTGTTGAGTTTTACACTTGCTTCATTTTGCTGTTAATGCTTACTAATTTGATATTACTGGGGTTTTTTTTGCAAGGTCTTCTAATGCACCTGCTATTTTTCGGCATACTCCTCATACTCGTACACAAATTTATACTATGCAGAGTCTGATAGTGAAGTTGAATTTACCCATGAATTCTCTGGGTAATCTTGTTCAAGATGATGAATATGGGCCAGATGTTCACAGGACAGTGAAGAATAGGTATGTGATCAGAAAAAGAACTACCGAGGAGACTGCTAGATATATGTATAGAATCCTAAAGTCGTGCAAATTAAAGAAACATACATTTCCGGTGTGCACAAATAATGATGATGGAGGTTGCTATTTAGATCAGTCACTAAAGGTTGCAACTTTTGAAAATGTTGATGATGGCTATGAGTGTTTTGTATTTTAGGTTTTTTTTTATCTTGTTGTTACTTTTCATATTTGCTGGTGTCTTTGTTTTGGTTTTGATAAAGGTTCTAATGGAAATGCTACTGCTGCAGCTGATAATGCTGATCCAAGTGCTATTGTTGAGGTTCACGTGAATTTTATTGAGGCTCATATTGATAATATTGAGGAGGGATGTAAGTCTTTCTTATTTCAGATTTTTTGCCTTTTCCTATTCGCTGATGTCTTTGTTTTGGTTTTGATACAGGTTCTAATGGAAATGCTATTGCTGCAGCTGATAATGCTGATCTAAGTGCTATAATTGAGGTTCATGTGCCTTCTATTGAGGCTCATATTGATAATATTGAGGAGATCTATAGGCCTTTCTTATTTCAGTTTTTTTGTTTTTGTTTTGCTGCTGTTATCTTGTCTATTTGTTGTTCTGATTTTGATACAGGTTCAACTGTGTCTGGAAATGTTAAGGTTTCTGTTGATGAGAGGTTAACATGGCTGTTGTTGAGGTTACTGTGGATGCTGCTGAGGTTAATGTGGCTGGTGTTGTGGTCAATGTGGTTGTTGTTGAGGCTTCTGTTGAAAATATTGAGGAGGGTCTTAATTCTTTTATATTTTATTTTCCAACTTTTGCTTTGCTGATGTTACCTTAATATTTGTTGATTATTGTGTTTTTTTATACAGTTTCGACTGTGTTTAGAAATGCTGAGTATTCTACTCCAAATATTGTTAATGTTGTTGATGAGGTGCCTGTACCTAATGATGAGGTTCCTGCTTTAAATTTTGATTGAAAGGGCAATGTTAAGGTAAGTCTTCACGACTTTTACCTCATCTTGTAAGCTTTAGTCCTTTGTTGGTGTTTTTTTAAAACTATGTTTTTCTTTCATTACATTTTTAATCCTTTGGAGGATGACAAAATGGAGTCTTCGTTTGATTTAGCCCGGAAAGTGCGATATAATCATAGATCATGCGAACAAGTGACTATTTTTGTACCGAAGAAGCTAGGTTCTAGGTGTCCAAGTGAATATGATGGTGAGGGTTGTAAATATTTGACATTCCAAGCTTCATTTTTATTGATGCTACTCTTTTTTATGATACTTATTTTTATCTTCATTTTGTTCTCTATTTCATTTTGGATCAAAGTGCCGATGATGATGTCGATTCCAATGTTTGGATTGATGTTATTTTTGTTGATGGCGATAAGGCTTTGAATGATGATGGTGTAGTTGGTGTTGTTGAGTTGAATGAAAAAGGCAATGATATTGATTATGGTACTGAAGTAACGTAGTATGATATTGCAATTGTTGATTTTAATGTGGATAAGTTTGACAATGAATTGAATGAGGTTGGTAATACAACTGATGAGGTTAACACCAAGCAAACTGATAAGTTCTTGGATGTTGTTGTTAATGGTAAGTTTTGATTTTTTTTCTTTTCATGTATTTTTATGCTGTTTTTTAAATAGTTTTATTTAGTTTTGAGGCTGATTTCATTATGATCACGTTATTTTCATGTTGTTTTTATTTTTTCGCAGTTGCGATTAATTTTTCCAACGACGTACATTTAGAAGATATTACTCTCCCAGAATATGGGAATAATGATGATGAAGATATTTTTGAAAAAGGGGATGATGCAGGTTTTGATGATGAAGTTGAATATTAGATTGATTATGCCTCACTGGTGGACTCTCTGGTGGAGGAAGTTGTGGCTACAGTGGATCGAATGAGTCAAAGGGTAAGAAAATACATGTTTTTAAGAGTAAAAAGACAGCGAAGGCTACGACTTCCAAGAATTTGAAGAGTAAAAAGTCAAAGAAGGTTTCAGCTTCCAAGAATTAAAAGATTAGGAAGATTGCAGCTTCAAAGGAAATTGAACCTATGATTGTTGATGCAGTCTGGGTAAGGTTGTCCTAAAATTCACCAATGCCGAAGAAAATGTTGTTGCTTCTGGTTCGAAGAAGCATTAAAGTAAAAGTGCTTATGGAAAGTTGACAACTGATAAGTCTCCTGTTGTGAAGAAGAAGCCGGATTAGAAATCCAAATTAGAGATGGTGAATATGATCCTAGTGGATATGTGAGTTTGCATTTTATGATATTCTTTAATGATGTTCTATTTTTTGTTATTAAGGTTTTTGTTCCCTGGTTTGAGAACCTGATTTTGAGTTTTATGGTTCTCTTTAATGATGTTTTGTTTTCTGTTATGAAGATTTGGATTCTTCAGTTGAGGTTATAATTTTGAGTTTTAAGGTACTTTTTAATGATGTTTCATTTCTGTTATTGAGGTGTCTATTTTCTAGTTTGATGTTATGATTTTGAGTTTTATGGTACTCTGTATTGATGTTTTGTGTTTTGTTAATTTGAGTTTAATGGTACTATTTAATGATGTTTCGTTTTTATGTTATTGAGGTTTATATTCCCCGGTTTGAGGCTCTCATTTTGTTTTTTTTTGTTTTTCTAGTGCTACTTTCAAGGCCACGTGTCAGTTTGATAAGTTTGTTGAGGTACTAAAGGAGTTGACCCCTCTTAGATTAGAGTAGTTGAAGAAAATGGTTTTGGTGGTTTGATCAAGTTCAATGTTAGGTATGTGCCAAAATATCTGGTTCAATTTTTGGTAAAGAACTTCAATGCCACTTCTCTTGTCCAGGATGTAGTTAGTGAGAGGTATCATGTTGATAAGAATGATGTTTACGACATATTCCAATTTCCTATTTCTGATTAGGAAGTGGTTGTGGTTAGACATAGGGGGTTGCCTATGGGGGTTGTTATTGGTAGTGTTTCAAATAGGGCTAGTTGGTTTGAGAAATATGCTTCAAAGGATGGTGCCATAAATGTTAAGGATTTGTATTCCCAGATTAGGTGGCTAATGATGGGATGGATGAGTTTAAGAGAGTGTTGTGATGTTTGTTGTGACTTGTTTTAGCTCCTGCTGCTCGGAGCAGTGTTGATATGCCGATTTTGAGTTCATTGCAGGATATATATATATATATATATATATGATTACTCGCTATGACTGGTGTGGATTTATGTTGAAGAGGTTCTGTTCAACGGTGTATAGGGTTAAGAATTCTAAAAAATTAAGTTCTGTGAATGTGTGTCTATCATTCTACTTCTGCCTTTCTTTTTTGCTACTCAATTTCTGAAGTTGTTGATTCTATTGAGCTTCCTTAACACCAGCACTGGGATACAAAAATTGAAGAATGGTTGTGATTTTTTTGTCATGTAGGATATACTAGTTTCTTAAGAGGCATTGCCATTTCTCGTTGCTGATAATGACGTACTAATTAGTGTTGTCCCCATTCATTATAATGCTTCAACAACTGGACCATCTTGTTCGACAAGCACCAATCATCATTGTATGGAGTTGGAGTTGTCTAATGGTATGCTAGATGATGATGACATTAAGAAAATTGCAAAATGTGCAAGTTTTTATTTTATTCACTGATTTCTAGTTCGTTTCTTTGTTGAGTTATATATTTTTGTGTTGAGTTTTGTGATTTTTTTGTTTTTTGTGTTGAGTTTTATGTTTTTTGTGTTGAGTTTCTGTTCTTGATGATTATAATTTTTTTATGTCTATTATTTTTGTTGGGTAACCTTTGGATGTTGCCACACTGAACTTCAAGAGGCTTGTTGCTATTGCCAGTGACCAGTATACAGAAGTTGTGGCCAGAATCAATGAAGGTATCCCTAGAACTGCTGAGGATAAAGTTCTTCCAACTCCTCATGCAATAGCTTCTGAGGACATCTATACTACCACAACAATTGCTCGAATCGATGCGATGGTAAAAGATGTATTGGAGCAGAAGGCAAACAATGTTGAGTTGCCTTTATTCGCCTTCTTAGGTTTATTGTCAATGGCCAAAATTCTAATGAGAATATTGATTGAGCCTTAGTAGCTATGATGTTTTGAGATTTAGTTATCCTTCAAACATTTGGTTAGTTTGATTATTAATGGTTGGAATTGTTTAGATTGTAATGGTTTGAATTGTGTTTGGTTTTTCTTGAACTCTAGGTTTATGGGTTGAATATATGTTATCTAGGTTGTGCTCTTTGAATTGATGTCACAGTTTGGTTTTATTTTGACCATGTTTTTACGACCAAATGACATTTCTATGTACGGAAATATTTTTTTTATAGTTATGATGACGTTCTTGCATATTTTGTCATATAACACTCATCTGATTATAGACAAGTACCACATAAAGTTTGATCTTACCTTTCACCCATTCTTGAAAGATAAAATTACTGGCAAAATCTAAACTTGATGTTGAGTTGTGTTTCACTTCACTTTGAATTAAGAAAAGTAGTTAATAAAGTCTGAGTTTTTTCATGACCCAAATGAGCTTCACAAATTATATCATGAGGTTCATTTTGAGTATTTGTTGATTGTCATAGAAACACTAAAATTTTAAGTTATACAACAACACACTTTGGATAGTGTAAATACTGGTAACCAATGAATGTCAAATACTGATGATGTTCCTCAGTTTCAAATTGAGGTTCTTACATAATATGATGATGTTCTACTTAAGTTAAGCTCAATCTATAATCGTAACACTTCAATCAAACATTAAGTAACTACCAAAACACATTAATTTTTATGTTCGGAGAAAATTATTTTTTGGTCCCCAACATAGCGTCTTTTACCATCGTTTGGTTCTCGAGAGCAAAACCACGTTTTTTAGTATCCCACAAATTCAAAGTGAAATTTTGGTCCCCAAAACCAGATTCCAGGTAGTTTTCGGAGACTAAAATATGGTATAAGATGTTATGTTAGTTACCAAAAACAATATATTCTACCTGAAAATCACCCGAAATCTGGTTTTGAGGACCAAAAATTTCACTTTGAAGTTGTGAGGTACTAAAAATGTGGTTTTACTCTCGTGGATCAAAACATGGTAAGAGATGCTATGATGGGGACCCAAAAAAATTAGTCTTATGTTTGCACCGAACAGATCAAAACAGAAGAGGGTTTTGTTCTTGACTTCTTCCTTTCAATTGGCCAATTTTGATTTTTTGCTTCTTCCCTTTGTCTTTGTATGTTTCGGATTAAGGACAACCAGTACAACTTTGTTTCCAGCTTGAGTCGTAATGTTGGGTCCTGAAATTGTGGGCTCTTCCATGTGTGAAACTGTGTCATTAATTGTGGTTGTGTGCTTGTCAAAGCTTCTTCCAAAATTCTTCTTTCATTGATGTTTCCTTTACTCTTTTGTATCAAATTATGGAATTTCCTTGTCATCTCTAGACGGCATGGGATTTTTTCTCATAGTTCTGGTGCCTAGCAGTCAAAGAAATGTATACAATTATGGTAGTTCGGAAAACGTAATTATTTAAACTACAAACATCGCTACTTAAACTACTAAGCTCATGAAGAATTCTAGAAACAGCGCCATTAGTACTAAAACATTAGACAGTCATACTACTATTTAATCCAGAAAAAATCATCTAGAACTCCATAAACATCATCACATTTCATTACCCGCAATGTGCCTATGATATTTGTTTCGTTGTTCTATATTTGCATCATCTTAGTCTAGATTAAGCGTATGTAGTTGTCTAGAATTCATGTTTCATTGCAAAAGTGGAGCACACATAAGTTGTGGTTGCAGAGGAACTAGACTTCTTCAAAGTGCATGCACGAGCAAGTCACTTTCATTGGCCGAGTTGTTGTTGGCTTTTGCATAGAACTGATTCTGATTTTTAGGTATTTTTTCATGCATAGCTTCTTAAATGCATGAGATCCATCTGTTAGTTTCTTAATATGCTCACGATGCCTTTCTGATAACCCACTGCAGCTTATAATCTTTGTAGATCATGTGTGAATATATTCTTGCTGCGTGTTTGAGGATTGTTGTACCTTCTTGTTTTCCTCTTGGTCTTGCTCTAGAATAATAGAAATCCTTGTCTACATCTTTAGTTCTCTAGTTCCATATTGTTTCACTGAAGATCTGATAAAATTTTAAAAGGGTTGTAGTCTTTGATGTTTTCAAGCCGACAACAACATCTATGTTTTTACTTCTTTGGGATGACAATGTCCTAGTTGAGAAGTACTCCTTGCTTAGGGTTGTGCACCATTTATCTCTCAAAGTGTACAATCGGTTAACAAGCATAATCTTGTAGTTGATATTTCTTGATCATTTCTGCCCGGTCTTTCTCAAATTTGTTCTCATCTGAGCAGAACATCAGACACCTATCATATGCCTTGCTGAATTCGGTGTCGATTTTCAAATTTCCATAGTGGCTCATGGAATTTAGATTCCATATACAAAACATATGCCTTAAGTTGGGGTATACCTGCCATTAAAATTGTGCACGTAAATATCAGGTTATTGGTAGAAAAAATAATCTAATGCCAATTTCTTCACACATCAACTGCTGGTTGACAAACATCGGCAGGAAAAATGGTAACCTCATGCCATATTATCCATGCATAAACAAGAATGCAATATGATATTAAATACAAGTTGACAAACATCTGCATGAAAAACCACAAGCTCATGCCATATTATTCACACATCAACAAAAGAAAAGTTGATATTAATTGCAGGTTTACAAACATTAGCAAGAAAAACAACAACCTCATTCCATATGCTTCGGAAATCAATATAAAAAAAGGAAACTTCATGCAGGTTTCTTATAAAAATTAACAAGAACTATAATCACCCCTACATCAATTGAAAGTATATCAAAATCATGTGCAATTCTCTGTACATCAGCAGAAAATTAGGAAACCTTATATAGTATTTTTTATACACAAATGTACTTCTTGTCAACAGAAAGAAAAATGAATGAGCACTAAACCTCATGCAAGGCCTTTGTCTTGGCTTGGTCCTGGTCTATGAAGATGGTGATAGGCTCATTTCTTGCATATACTTCTTGAATTTTTTAAATAACCACACAAAGTTTTCTACAGTTTTGTCATTGATGAAGGCACATCCAAACACCACGTTCATTCTGTGATTGTCGAGACTGACAAAGAGAGAGCAGATAAGGTTGTATTTGTTGGTTCGATATGTTGCATCGAAAACCAACAAATCACCATATATCTTAACATCCTCAACCGTCATGGAATCCCTCTAGAATAGTGTAGTCATTTTTCCCTCGCTGTCAAGTTTCACCCTAAAAACAAAGCCTTCTTCTTTTTCATCTTATTCTGTGAGCAAGTCGATTAAATTTTTAGCTTCTATTTGTTTCATTATAAGTATACTCACATAATATATGTGATCCCTCGTGGTGTGTCTAATCAATTCTTCACCTCCAATATCATTTATCATGTATTTGTATCCATTAGCTAGTTTTAGTCCACCTTCTTCCATCGCTTCGATTGTTCTTCCCTTTTTCAGCCCTTTTTTCCTTTCACTTAGCTGGAGATGTTGCCAGTGAGGATGCATAAGTTCATAGTTGTGAGTGACGACATGCTGATGGACTGTGTACATGTCATCTTTGGTAAACTTGATAAATAGCTTAGCTCTACAACATGTTCTGGTTAGAAATAATTCCTTTCACTTTCTATTGTTATCCTAAACTGCATAAGTTATGGACTTGTTGTTTGTTTTCTCTTCACAGGAAAGGGTATCATATCTACCCTTTAATTTCTTGTCATTTTTCTAGCGTCCTGTTGATTTTTTTTATACTGAAACCTCCCACTTTAGAGTTGCAGCAGTATAAATCTTCTAACTCTTCCCATCTTGTTACAATTACTCTCACGTTTAGGAAACGTAAACCAGGCTCATGTTCTTTTTGCACATGACCAACAAAAAAATCAACATCATTGCAGGAAAAATCATTTTCAAATAGCAAGAGAACAAGAAATTAACTGGAAACTTATAATATTATTCATATTGAACTCAAATATCAACTAAACAGCAGCTAACCTCATGCTTTGTATATAAACATCAGTAGAGAAACAAGTAGCCTCATATTATGATATAATTATGTAGATCAATGTAGTAAAATTATGATTCAAATATCAACTAAACAACAATTAACCTCATGCTTTTATATATAAACATCATCAGAGAAACAAGCAGACTTATATTATGATATAATTATGTATAACAAGCAATCCTAGCCTTAGCTCAATGTAGTAACATTCTAATACAAATGGCAAGTGAACTACAATTAACCTTGTGCTATATATATAAACATCATCTGAGAAACCAGTAACTTCATATTATGATATAATTTTGTAGATCAAGTACTCCCAGTAATCGTCGTGCTTGGAAGATACTTCTGGTACTGGAAATTTTATACCCATAATGGGTATGCGAGCTCATGGAGCGTATTAGATATCGAAAGAATAGATTTATGATTTTAGAAAAAAATTCAGTTCCAGACATCCATTGGCTTTTAAATATGTTACGATTTTTTATTACGTGTCGGAATTTAGAAGGCTTGCAAAGTCAGAATTCAATTATGTGTTGGGTTTGTTGTGTTCCTTTATGGTTGCCATTTCATAATAGTTATTTTCTATATTACTTGATTAATTTAATAATTTATGAAATCGGAAAGGAAATTGACCCTCTGAATGCTGACATTGCGAGATAACAAACGCCATTAGACACATTACTAGAAATTGTGGCTCTGAAACTAATATATGAATTGTAAGACAAAGCTAATTGTAAGACAAGATGAGAAAAACATACCGAACTTGAATGTAGACATGAAGTGCATTTCAACTTGAAAAACATACTAAAATTTAATGTATAACGTAGACAAAGGAAATGTGACAAAACTTGAATACATAGTAAGCCTTAATGTATTAAAGTAAACAAAGCAAATTTAAACTAAATATGAAAGTACTTAAGGGAATTTTGTACCACTAATGTTACTAAAGGTTAGTATGTCGAACATGAATTTTCAACAACTGTAACACCACTTGATCTAAAACATGGTATATGTTGTCCAAACTGTAAACACCTTGAAAAAACACAGATTAAAAAACATGACTCCTAAAAGAGAAACACAATAAAAATCATGAACACACGATCTATAAAAACAGATCGGACAAAATACATCGACATGAACAACTAGATTGAGTGATTATCATGAACAAAACAATTTAATCTATCAGGACAAAAAATACTAATGTATGGAGAAAAATTCACACTTATTCAATAACATAAACCTTAAAAGAATATAAATTGAGATTATTTTTTACTTTTTCCCCATCTCCCCATGACGGAAAGATGGGGAAAGAAAGAGTGGGAAAAAATATTCAGAAGAGGGATTAAGAAAAGGGGCAACTGTGGCACTGGTTTTGTTATGGCCACCCCGGATACTAATGCCTAATTAATTAGCATAAAGGGCCAATTACTTGAAAACATACAACTTTTGTTTCTTAAAATTATATTGCCACATGTAATCTTTTTTTTTATTGTAGTGGCGCATTCTAAATGTTTGTACAATTCAACTAACCTAGCTAAGAATGATAATGTTATTGTCATACCACTTATAGATTAGACCATGAGAAACTCTATATTGTTTTTTATACTTTGAGGTCAAATAATAATTATTCAAATTTTGGGATAAAATTTAAACTCTCCAAAATTATAAAAAATAATTTTGTAACAAACAAAAACAAATAGAATAAACTCACTTTCATTCCCCCAATTTCTCTCGTTAAAAAGTGAAATTCCTGAGTAGAATCCATATAAAGCTCAACTTAAAATACATAAACATTACCGTGATAACCAAAATGATGCATAACTTGTATCTTGACTAACCTTTAGTCGCTTACCAATATAAACTTGATTTAATCCTATAATATCAAATGAAAGAGGAAAATCGGAATCAACATCATTAAAAGCAATTTCCTTACTGATATTTGCCAAAGGTATGCTCCAAAAAGTTTCCTGTGACAACACCTATGTCTCTCTTGAACTTCAATCTCATCACTTCAATGGGCTAAGAAAATATATGATAAAACAATTGTTGAATTAAACTAAACATGAAGAAATGGGAGGAACAACCCTAGAACCACAAAAAAAAATGAAACATAAAAAAAAACATTGAAAACATCAAACCTATCTAAAATACAACGGAATAAAACACCAAAATTATTATAAGATATACTCTATGTTAAACCATAAACTCAACAAATAGAGACACAACATTAAACGAATATGTACAAAAACATCAACAAACTAATATATGTACATAAACATCAACTGGAACAAAACTGGAAATTGACAAATAAATATCATCTGAAATTTACAAGATAATATTGATTTCAATAAAAGAGTGTACGAAAAAAATGAACTGTTATTACACTTCCAAAATTCTACTCAACTATTAAAATTTAAAAATAATAATAAATCTCTACAAACTACAAGTAAACATCAATAAAGATGACATAAACGTAAAAAAAATCATGTACTCGTAAATATGAATTAAAATGTCCAAAACATCATCGACTTCTAGATAACATCAAATACAACAAATGTAACTGCAAAATTCAGTTCATTTTCATGAACAAAAGAAAACACACTGCAAGGCTTTGTGAACTCAATTTCGCAGCACAAACACTATAAACACCTTCGAAATGGACATATTTCATCTTCTAAAACCGAGAAGATCCAAAATTTAGAATCACAAAATTAAAATATCAGTAACACAATCCTGAATAATTTACCTCACGGCTAATTTCCATGAAAATCGAGTAACCGAACGTGGAGGAGAGCAGCAAAAATCAGTTGGGAGAGAAAAATGAATTAAGTTATATGTGAACGAATAGAATAAAAATAATTTCTCTAGTGGAGGGAAGGAATGTAATCCAGAGAAAGGGAAATAATGAGAGACAGATAGAAGATGAGATACATTATAATCAAGATATTTGCATAAAGGTCCCCAAATCTTCTTCATTTTTAATTAAAAACTCCATACCTAATAGAACTTCTGTTAATAACCGATTAACCTGTCTAACGGTTAGGCCGTTTTAAATAAGATTTTGTGAAGACTTAAAAGAATCAGAATTAACTTCTGTTTCATTAAATGTTAAAAGTTTGATTCATTGATTATCGTAAAAAAATGTTAAGGATTCAAACTACGTTTGTGCATTGGTGAGATTATATTAGACTTGAGATTTTACATATGATTAGACCAACGTTTGAGATATCATTGTTTCAATTATTAAAAATGTTGACAAATATTTCTTGATCTCTTTGGATATGTTGAATTGATAAATATTTTTCAATTGATGATTGTAAGCTAACTCTCAAAGATATGGCATCTGCATGCTTGGCTATGTATAGGTAAGGCAATATATGGGCTCCTCCATATAGACATCCACCATTGGAGCTCTTCACGTACCCGCCTAGATAGGGTATGGATCGGGATTGGAATTGGATTGCTAGTTATCTTTTCTGACTAGGCTATCTAACAGCTTGATAGCATATATGATAATACTTTGTTGGTGTTGGTGTTGGTGCTTATGAATCTTTCATGGAGGAGTTTATTCTCATGCTCCTATATTTATATAGTTATGTCATGGATATTAGCTCTGGTATAAGCTCTTGTGCCATAATTTGACATTTGTTTGTTGGTATTTTTATATCTTCACATCTAGATCTACTGCAAACCAAATCAAGTGCACAATGGGACAATGGAGAATGTGTGGGTTAGTGATGTATCCTCATTTGCACATCTTGGACATGAGGTTTCATACAACAAACTTCTTTGGCATAGATTTGGTTCTTATGGTAATTGGTCTTTACACAGTCTCTGAATGAAGTGCTTTTTTTACTCCCTGATTTCATATTTGCTTCCAGTGTAAGGAGGGGCCAGAACTACTGTTAGACAGATGTCTGACATAGGAAGAAAGTGGAGAATTAATACTCCCTCCATCGTTGTCTGACATAGCTTAAATTTCCCACTTGTTTTTTTGGCCATATTCTCTATCAGAGTTTGACCGCATATTTGAATAGATATATGAGCAACAATATCATCAATATTGTTGAATTTATCGTAACTAGTAGTTTCTAAATATTAACTTTTTATTTGCCGTTATTATACGTTGGTTAACATATTAACGGTAAAACATGTTTCTTGAATAGCGTGATAATGATTGTTGTACAATTTAAACTAGGATGGTGGGAGTACTCATATTGTATCATGATTTGACGGTATACCTATCATCGGTTGTTCGTTTCCAAGTCCATTGTTTCATGTGGTGAGAGCTAATACTACACACATAGTATAAATAAGATGAGAGAGGTCTCTTCATTGTTAAAAGTAGTTATAACGAGACAATCGTTTTAGTATTTTTTTACTTCCCAATTTCAAGTGGTTCATTATCAAATTGTTTGGAAATGATTACCAAAGTGATTGATGTTATGGCGTATCGATGTGTGGTAGCCAAGGCTTGGGTTTTATGTTTGTAGTCGTCCCCAATCCAAAGAATTATTAAACACCAAGCTCCAATAGTTGTCTACCCATTGGTATAGGACTCCATGATTATTAAGGATCATATCCAAGTTAGGTATCCAAGAAGTATAAAATGGAAAATATTTATCCTTGAGGATTTGTGTTACCATTGAATTCGGGTTGCTAAGGATTCTCTGTGCCAGTTTCCTACATACTCTCATGATTTAATGTTACATGCATATGTAATATGAATAGGACATGGGATTATGTATCCTAGGAGGTAGTTAAGCTAAACATAACTGGCGATTTATTAAAGTTAATTTTTTTGCCCAGAAGAAATCTCATTTTCCCGCAATATGTTCCTTGTAAATGGCAGTTTCTTTGTGGAGTAACTTCTCCAAATACCAGTGTGTAATCAACAAATAAGAGATGGGAAACCATCAGGCTAATCTACTTATCTTCGGTACATATAGATTATTTTCATGCACAGATCCCTGTAGCATTTGAGGAAACATTTCTCCAAATATAATAAATAGATATGGTGAAAACACATCTCCTTATTTAAGTACCCAAGAGGGTGTTACTCTACCGAAAAGCTTGGCATTCAGCGTGAATGAGAATTTATTGTGGAAATATAGTTTTTAATTAGCCCCATAAAATTAGGATTGAATCCCATTTTTGTTAGGATCTTGAGGAAGAAGGTTCATTCGTTCAATTACAATTTTAATCATGTTCAATTTGATAGAAATATATCCTACCCATCATGTTCTTCTTCTTTTAATGTGGAGGTGAATTTCATATGCTATCATTACATGTATCACCCCGTATATAACCACAATTCCTAAAAAATGACAGGTTAGTATTGGTAAATAGATTATTTGTATTGCCTATTAATAGTAGATAAAAAGGTTACACTAGTAAATTTACAATGTACAAAGAAGATTCTAGATTTCTAATTACACACTATCCCCCCCCCCCCCCCCTCAAGCAAAGCGCGGGAAGCAGAGCATGGAAAGCTTTGACCAAAAAGTTAAAAGAGAACGAGACAAGCGCTTAGTGAAGATGTCTGCAATATGTAAAGATGAAGGAATATACCGAGTGAACAGTTTTCCAGAGGAGATAAGCTCGAGAACAAAGTCATAGTCAATGTCAAGGTGTTTTGCGCACTTGTGGGAAACTGGATTATAGGTTAGAAATATATTATTGTTATCGCACGGGAGAAGATATGACGGGGATAGAGGAATACAAAGATCTCATAATAAGTTAGACAACCATGTGATCTCGGAAACAGTATTAGCCATAGCTTGATTATTTGTCTGATAATGCACATCTCGAGGAGGTTGAGAAACTGACAAACTGAGTTAACTACAAAAGCAATATATGGCCGAGTAATAGTTGGGTATTAGAGGGAACTAACAAGTGAGCGATAAACGTGAGATTGGAGAAAAGTTCACCATTTGAGCTAAGGAGCTGACTGCCAAAAACAAAGATAGTGGATACAGGAGTAGTATCAGCCATACCAGCATGTTGGAGAATTTCCATAGCATAATTAGTCTGACCAATACAAAGAACAGAACTTGGCCGAGATTGTTATTTTCCACTATAAGTAATCCACAAACTGATGGTTAAACGAAGGTTACCAACCGTACCCTGGACACTCTTTTGCGTGCCTCAGTACTAAATATTGAAGTTTGCATTCCGATAACAAAGTTTTCTTATAATTGCACAACTCATTCCACTACTTCTTTATCTTCATTTGAAATTGTTCACGGTTTCCTACCTATTACTCCTCTTGATCTTATTCCCTTAAGTTTTAAACACGTTATGAACCTTGATAGAGAAAAAGGTTAATTTTCTGAAGCTGTTACACGAGAAGATGTGACAAAGAATTGAAAAGACAAATGCGAAGAGAACAAACCAAGGACGAAAATTGATAAGGTCAATCCAGGTTACTGGGTTTGGCTGCATTTTCGCAAGGAAAGGTTTCCAAAATCCCAGAAATCTAAATTAAGTTTGCGTGGTGATGGTAATTTTCAATCGATGCAATGTGTGAAAGATAATGCTTACAAGATTGATTTGTCTGGCGAATATATGTTAGTGCTATGTTCAATGTCCTGATTTATCCCCATTTACTTTTGAGGATGATTCAATTTTGAGGACGAAACCTTTTGACCACGGAGGGAATGATACGAATATCAGGGATTACTCTATAGATGAAGATATCCCCAAGGCTTGATAAAACATTCAAGGGTTATGTTCGGGATGCTCTAAGTGACATGATTGGTCTTATGAATAGGGCAAGGAAGAAACTTAGAGATTCTGCATTGAATACTTTGATTAATTAGATCTGTGAATAAGCTAATTCTATTTCAAAATTTCCTTGGAAGAGTTACACAATTCATTCTGAAATAGTGCAGATGATTTCATGAAGATCACTATACTATTTTTTCACTGGATTTTTTAGTGAAGTCGTGTGCCCATGGAGACAAATATTTCTGATTTGATTAGAATTAATTTGAATTGGTTCTAATTAGATTAGATGATATTCATGAAAACATTTTTTTTATAATTTTGGCTATGATATATTTTATATTAAGTAAGTAAGTTTAGTTTGATGTGGTTTTACCTTTCTAAATCTGTCATAAGTCATTCCAGTTTCTGACATCAATCACCAAAACTTTTCTTCTTTATATTTTGAGATGGCCGAACATATACCCTGTAAATAGAGGATGCCATAAACGAATTTTAACATATTTTATCAATTTTATATTTCATAATTTGAGTTCATGCTCTTTGCTTATTAAGCGTTAAACCGTTAGGTTTGTTCCAATATAAATTAGTGCTTAGAACCATTGGTTTTTTGTGTTAATTCGGTGCAACTAGTGCTTAGGTTAAGTAGAATTCACCCGTTGTGTTAGTGAAGATCATAAAGTTGTTGTCTTGATTTGACTTCGTCTATGTCTTCAAGATTTCATGTACGTGCATTGATTAACTTTCATTAAGAGTGCTTATTCAAAATTCTGCATCAAGATTTTTCGCAAGGAAATTCATATCATTTGGTCGTGGTCGGATTTAAATAAAACTTCTTTTTTGTCCCTGATAAAACTAAATTTGGAAATTATACAATGTCCATGTTTCTCTATCCAAAACCCTAAATCCCTATTTTATGTGTTATACAAATTTTATGTGTAGATTATGATTTGTTAGCAAAGAATCAGGTTTGTTCTTGAATTTTGATCGTTCAAATTTCTTTTGAAATTCTATTTGGCTGGTAATAATAACGATATGAAGTAATTTAAATGTTTAAAAATAACTGTTGACATAATTCTTAAATTTAAAATAAGTGCTAATATAACCCTCAATTTTAAAATAAGTGCTTGTTCATTATTTAATAATGCCTACTTCAGGGGTAAAATTATCCAAAATTAAATCGAAAGTAAAAAAGGTATTTTGGTCATTTTTAGTTTAGTTAACGCTAGAATTTGACCGTTCCGGTCTCCGGCTATTAGGGTATGAGTTTTTAGTCAACGTTGGTCAAGGTGTATATGTGCACTTTTGCAAAAACTGGGTATGAATGCGCTTTAACCTTGAATATTTATGTTATTGAGTAAGTGTGAAATTTGTCTCTATACATTAGTTTTTTTCTCGACCTGATCGATTAGATAGTTGTGTTCACGATGGCAACTCTATTTAGTTGTTTGCGTCGATTTACTGTTCTCGATCTAGTTGTACAAATTGTGTATTCGTAATTTTGTTTTTATTTTTATACTAATATTTTCATTAATTTGCATGTGTTCGATTTGTGTTTTCAAGGTTTTGCAGTTTGGACAACGTAAATTGTGATTTGGATC
>JAUOBV010183404.1:0-12111 GCA_032360425.1 Rubia occidens
GTATGTATTTTTAGATCATTTGGGTTTATATTAGTCAAAATGATTTAAATATTTTCGGTTGACACCACCATCACACATCAAACTACAAAAAGTACACAATTTCTATTATATTGACTTCAATATCCCCCGTTGATACCACCATCACACCGAACTATAGAAATCAAATAATTCAAGATGAGATTAAAAATTCAAGATGAGTAGTGTTTAAGATGAGATAAAAAATTCAAATAATTCAAGTAATATTAATATTGAATTGGATTGGATTAAATTGCTAGCATAAATAATAAATTCCGGTCAAGTCGAACATAGTATTACATCATTTATTTTTGGAAAATAGGGAATATTTCTGCAAATATAAAATAGAACGGACACATCACATAAAATGGTAACATCAAAATGAAGTGAACATTTTACTTTGTTTCTGTATTAGGAAGCTTGACAATTGACATGTCGGATTTTTTTCTCACTCCGGCCACTTGTAGCAACTACAAATACAGTAGTGCACTCATTTCATCACATGACAATTGACATATGATTTAGTTTCACTCTCAAGAAAGAAGGAGAATTTTCATTACAGTTAACATTCATACCAAATGAATTAAATGTCTGAAATTGAATAAATAAAAGAGTTACTCCCTCCGTCCCAACTTAAATTGCATAGTTATTTTTTTGCACTATTCTCTATCAAAATTTGATCGCATATTTAAATAGATATATGAGTAACAATATTATCATATGCGGTATTGTTAAATTAGCTGTAACAAGTAGTTTTTAAATATCAAATTTTTATTTGTTGTTATTATACGTAAGTGAACATATTAACGGTCAAACATGTTTCTTGAACATCGTGGTAATGATTGATGTGCAATATAAGCTGGGACGGAGGGATTATTTACATTTATAACCCTAACTTTAGACTGAAAGTGCCAATATAACCCTACAATCTCATAAAGTGCCTATATAACCCTAACTAATTATTGTATGTGTCAATCTAACCCTAACTTTTGAAAATTAGTGTCGATATACCCAAAATGCCCATTTCCGGCATTGACCATATCAATTCCGACAATGATGAAATGGAAAATGACTAAAATACCCTAGCCTTTTAAAAAGAAAAGAAAATGACCATCTCACCACCTCCGCCGCCACCAACTACCACTTCCGCCGCCACTTCCCTCTTGCCGCCACCCTAAACCAACATTCTTAATTTCACCGCCCTCCTCCTCTCTCTCCCCTCACCTCTGCCGCCTTAGCCCCACCCTAACCCTGGCGTCACCGGCGTCTCCCCTCCTTCTCGCTGTCGCTCTCAACATCCCTCTCGCCGCCACCCTAAACCAGCATCCCCTCACCCGCACCGCCTCCGCCACCCTAACCCCGCCGCCGTTGTTGTCTTCCCTCTCAATCCCCCCGATGCGAAAATCACAGCAAAATCACACCAAGATCGAAATAAAAATCACAGTAAAAGCGAAACAAAAATTACCACACCATTCACAGCGTCGGTGTTTGACTTCGGAGCGACCCGTTGAGTGGTCGGATTTCATACTTCCCGACCCAAATTCCCCTCCCTCTCCACCCGCTGAGAAAAAATCTACTCTGGCACACACGCCGCCGTATGAATCGATTGTTTCTTATCCGGATATGGCCAGGATCAGCATGACGTGCCCACCAAAATGCGCTTATTCTCTGCCTCCGCCGCCGAAGGACGGTAGATCGCCGTCGCCTAACCCACTTCCGCTAAAAATGGGCGTCTCAGGCACGAGAACGATGGTCGAAGGTAAAGAACGTTCAAGTGGTGGCGAATGACCTCATGGAAAAGAGCCGGACCTTGATTTCTGATCAACAATGGAAAAGGTACAAGGGTTTGAGCAGGAAGACAATGGGAGGAATAAGGAAAGAAATGGGCTGAAAGACAAAGAAAGGTGAAGAAAAATAGTAGGGATAAAAATGGAATTTCAAGTTTTTAATTTTTTTAAACAAAGGCAAATCGGTCAGTTCAACAAAAATCGACAATCAGGCAATTGACTCTAAGATCAGCACGATCAAGGGTCATTTTGGCACTTTCTGAGATTGCAGTGTTATATTGACACTTTCAGTTTAAAATCAGGGTTATTTTAACACTTTCCTCTAAATAAAATGATGTGGCAAACACCATTGCTATATTTCCCTCATCTATCCAGTTTCTTATATTTGATATTTTAAAAAATTCAACAGATAAAGCTGTTTTATTTTAGCCTATATTTTTATAACCTTTTCTCTTTGAAATTTATTACAAAATTCACCGCAACTTAATAGAATTGTGTTTTTATATTGACTTTTAATATTACTTCCTTCATTCCAGCCCTTTTTGCAGAAAAAGAAAGGATTGTGTTTTATTTTTGGGAGGGGAAAAATCTAAAATATTCCTCCCACTACCAACTGCCATGCACCCTCAACAACCCAGCACTACCAAAGACTTTCTTTGAATCTGAAATCAACACCAGTTTATGAAATTCTCAACAACCCATCACTAGTTTCTTAAACCACCCAAGCACAAATCAATAAACTTTCTTCGAATCTGAAATAAAACGACTTTGCGGTGACGGGAGAAAATTGGCCGAGTGTGGATGTCGGAAAACCTCTTCAACTCGAGGAGCTTGCGTTTGGCACGACGGAGATCTTCCATGATGAGATCGACGAAGTCGCGGCATAGACATGGTTGACAAAGGATCGACAGAGATGCGGTGGAGACGGTGACAGAAAGCTGGCGAAGAGGGTGAAAGAGAAAGATGGGGGGCACGGAGAGGGTAAGAGAGACAGGTGGGAGCCACAATGGGTTTTGAGAGCTGGTGAGGAGTGGGTTTAGGTTTTGTGTAATTTTTAGTTATATCAATGGTATTTTTGTCTTATGATGTATTGAAATTTTCTAAATATAAAAAATGTGCAGATTTGGGTGAGACACTTAAAAAAGAAAAGAGTGTAGAAATGATTGACGTGAAGGAGTATTATTTTTTAAAATTTATTTTGAGTTGATTTAATTCATTTCACCCATGCAAACAATCCGAGCTTATTATAAACTTTACTCTAGAAAATTAATCATGCTTCAAAAGTCAGTAAAGACACATAGATAACATTTTAAAATACTCTTTCTCAATGTTTATTCGATAGTTTCTTAGGAGAGAATAAATTTAAGATTAAGAAATCAATAATGTATAGAACTCGGTAGTTATTTTCATTAAGTTATCCATAATTAATTGACCCCTTTTTGAAAGTTAGATTATTTTCAATTTAAAAGTTAGTTTTGAGAGCATTTTATTTCGTATAAATTTTTCTCGTGAAAACTTTGGTTTAATGAAACAAAGTAAATCGAATTTCCATA
This sequence comes from Rubia occidens, assembly GCA_032360425.1. Taxonomy (NCBI): domain Eukaryota; kingdom Viridiplantae; phylum Streptophyta; class Magnoliopsida; order Gentianales; family Rubiaceae; genus Rubia; species Rubia occidens. Next base: position 3,356 of record JAUOBV010183404.1, read on the forward strand.
TATTTCAATATTATATGTCACAATGAAAAATATTCCAATTAAATACATGCATAACTATTAATATCTATTACTCATCCTTGACCATGTATGTGAGAACTTCAAAATTAGTTTATCCAAATAGAAGATCTACTTAATATCTCAAAGAAAGTTGTGCCATATGAGATGGAAACTTTCACTTAACCGTTGCATTGAATATGTTTTTGTGGGTTGGAGGCTTATAAGAATTAACTATTTTGGTTAGAGGAGAGCAAAAAATACAACTTCAATCACTATGTAAAATAGTTAGCTAAAATAGTTTTTAGCTATTTGAGTGGTTAAACTTAACTAACTACATACTTTTTCTTTGGTTAGCTGAATTTGCACTCTTATTTTTTGATATTATTCTCTATCAAATATTGATCGCATATTTGAATAGATACATGAACAACAATATTATTGCATATGATATTGTTGAATTTGTCATAATTTTTAAATATAAATTTGTTATTTACCCTTAAGCAAGTAACCATATTAACGATCAAATATATTTCTTTAAAAATATAATAATGATTGGGGTACAAATCCAGATGAGACAGATGGAGTACTATTTTAATAGTTAGTGAAATATTGAATCCACATGTTTTAAGAATTAATTCATCGTCTTGATGTAATCCACCAAAAATAATATCAAATTAATCATTCATGATCTATAACAATTAAAATGATTAGAGTATAAATTATACCCCAATTATAAAATGACTAACTAAAACATTTTTAATAATTAAACAAATTAAATTAAAATTTGAGTAGAATGATCGGAGATATTCTTACGAAATATAATTGGATTCACCATGTCAATAAGCCAATTTCCAAGAAAAAAACAAATTAAAAATACACAAGAGCTCCGAATTCTGTAGTAAAAGACCAAAGAAAAAGACAAGAAAATCCTCACAGCCATACACCAGGGTTAGAAAGAGCTAAAAACCAACTCACGAGCCTAATTAAAGCGAACACAGTGTGTTTGTTTAGAGTAAATACAACAATAGTTCTTCTCCGTCCCTCTTTTAGTGTCTTACTTCCTCTTTTATCACTATTCAATGATGATTTTAATATCTTAAATTATGTTTAAAAATAAAATTTTAGAAAATTAAATATTCTAAAATTTTATGTTACGATGAATGTAGCAGTATCTCATGTGATATTTTTCACATTTATATATTTTTACAATACAAACAACATCAACTTTATTGATGAATAGTGATGTAAGACACTAAAAAAGGGATGGAGGGAGTACCAGTAAGGCGGTTCTCTGAGCTTATTTGAATTTCAGTTCAGTCCAAATCAGATCAGATCAATATATTTAATTAAGTTCAGTTCAGTTCAATTTATTTATATTATTTTAATTCAGTATACTTATATTCATTTCAATTCATTATATTTATACTTATTTCAGTTCAATAACTACAATCAATAAATAAAATTAAAATATTAAGATAATTATTAAAAGGCAGAGTTTTGGAAAAACCGTCTTTCCATAAGTTTATGAAAAGATGGGATTTAATTAGAATAATAAAATGTAAAATGTCTTAGTTGCAATATTAAAATTTTATTATGTAACACATAGTAGTTATAAAGTTATAACCCGATTAATGCAACCTAAAATTTTATCTTCATCTCTTTTAATTTACACTTTAAAGTTTGGTCTTTCCATGCCCTATGAAAAGATCGTCTTTCAAGAAATGGACTCTTATTAAAATTGAAAAATAAAATATTACAAGTCCAAATTCAAAATAAGAACAAAACTAAAAAAATGTTTGATATGAGAATTTCATTTTTTATTTGAAAGTTCGTATTATCAATAGTTAATCCGCACTTCACTTCATTTAAGTTCTGTTCAATTCAGTTCATTTAAATTCAAATCAGTTTAAATCAACATAAATGTTTATAATGAAATTTAGCTTAATTTAGTCATATTGTTACTATTTTTCAATACGCTTATTTTTAATTTAGTTCAGATAAATGCAGTTCAGTTCAGTTCAGATCAGTTGAACTCAATGCAATTCAATTTATATTAGTTCTTTTGAAAAATGTTTGTCTTTTTACACGATTTTAAAATTATTTAGATTTTTGGTATTTTAATCATATATAACAAGAAATTAAAAAATAAAAAAATATGGTAAATTAATACTCCCTCTGTCCTAACCTATTTTACACATTTGCTTTTCTGACACTATTCTCTATAATAGTTTGACTGCATATTTGAATAGATATATGAGCAACAATAGTATCATATGTGATATTGTTCAATTCGTCGTAACAAGTAGTTTCTAAATATCAACTCTTTATTTGCCGTTATTACACGTAGGCAAAGATATTAACGGTCAAATATGTTTCTTGAACAACGTGATAATGATTGCTGTGCAATTTAATTTGGGACAGAGGAAGTATTAAAATATTGTAAATAAATTTTATTTTGGTTAACACATATTTTTTAGAATTAAATATCAATTCAGTATATTTAAACTTATTTTAATTCAGTTCAGTATGTTTATACTTATTTTAGTTCAGTTCAGTACATTTTTATTATTTTAGTTCAATTCAATATATTTATATTATTTTAGTTAAGTTAAGTTCAATCGTATTATATCAGATCAACTCCAGAGAACAGGGCCTAAGTGTCTTTGGCAGAGTTGTATTTAAAAGGAAATCTATATTATGTTTAAAGAGTCGGTCTCTTGAAATACCATAATTCCATAAGTCATAGAAAACACCAAGGACTGAATTGCAATTTTAAGACAAAAGCAAGAAAAATTCGCGAGTCGAGATCAAGAAAATCCGGGTTATAAGGTATTTGGCTAATTCACACGCCTGTTTAAGGTAAAATATCAGTTTTCCTTCCTTTTCCCTAAACCTTCCCATCAGCTCAAATAAAAATCCTCAAATCCTCAAATATAGCTTTGCAATCTTTGATTCTTCAAATCCACACCGACCGGCGTTGCCGTCGCAAATTGCTGGCCACCGTTGCAGATCAAGCTCTCATTTCTGTATCAAATTGCAGAAGAATAAATTTAGGAGGAGATGGAAAATTGTAAGTTTCATCAAAAACTGATATTAGAGTTTGTTACCTATTTGATTATGATTTTGTTCGCGATTTCAGTTTTGCATTGCAATATAATTTTAATGTTTCATTACTTTGATTGAATCTTACTATTAAGATGCTCTTAACCCAAGGAATTGAAGAACATATTGTTACTGCTAATATACCTTCTGAAGGTATGAACTCTAGCATATTTGTCTCCATTTTGATCCACTATTAGATTCATTAAAATTCAAACATTTAGACTACAATGTAACTTTTTTAAACCATACGTACTACTTTTCTGTTGATCAAATATGAAACTTTTGTGTTCATGAAATATGGAATCTCCGTTACGTTAACTAAAATTTAAATCTCATTTCAAATTTAATTAATTTTCATTGTTTGTGATTTAATGTCTACGTTTCAACTTAAAGTTATAACATTTGTACTGATCATATTTAAAATTACATATCATATTCCATTGCAGAGAGAGGTTTTTCAGGTGAAAAAAAGGAACAGTGAAAAAGTCAAAATAAAGCTGATGAAAAAAAGGACTGTGAATGAACAAAAAGTTACTGATGTCAGTGAGAGTAAATAGTACAAAATTAAAATTACAACATACTTAAAACTTAATTAGACATGCTATTACAAATCCAAATATCCTTCAAATTTGACCCAAAAATAACTAAACCCATATCCCCAAATACAAACGTCTTTATCTAAATACAAATCTTCAATAATGCTTCATTTCTTCTTCGGGAAGATTGCCTAAACCAAATCCCTGCAACATACATCATATCCACATAAATAATCAAGAAACTAACGCAAAAAAAATTCAAAAAATAAATAATCATCTGTATAGTCGAACACAGTAAATATGGAGAAATGGAAGAAAAAATAGAAACTCGATGAAGAACTCGAACGGAAACGTTTGATTCGATGTGACTCAGTCCAACTCGGGGTGACTCGGTCTGAGCAAAAACGACTCAATAGATCTGAGAGACTTTCAATCCAAGAATACGACCCAGAATTCAGTTCAACGGGGTTTAAAAATATGAAAAATATTTGAATTGGCAAAAAAACTCAATACACAAAGGCTTTAACATCAAAATTAATTAATGCAACTGGATCTAAGAAGAAAAACCATAAAAATCCAGTAATTATCAAAAATCCGCAATGAAATGCATCAAACCACAGAGAATGAACAAAATCCCAAACATTTAAATTTCGGATTTCAGTTTATGTGAAAGGACTTAGAGATTTGACAAAAATGAGACCATAATGCAAAAAACATTTAAAGGAGGTTTGAAAACTACTCCAAAATGAAAAACGGGTGGAGATAAAGATGGATTAGGGTTTTCTTCACTGTCAGAAAATAGGAGAAAGGGAGAATTATAAGGAGGGGAGAGTTTTAAGTGAGAAGTAAATAAGAAGAGAGAGATTTTTGCTGATCATCACTCAAACCAACACACATGTTTCATTCCACAACCTCCACATCAAACCCTAGCCTATTAAGAAGCCCATTTTTGCCTTTCAATTGGGCAGTAAGAGCAACACTGGAATTTCACATTAAGTCAACTGAGCCATATTTGGAAATTTTCAGAAATTACAATTTAAGGTGGGATGTCCAAAAGAGGAAAGTATGAAGTGCGTATCTAGTGTGCAGTTTGAACTGGGACAGATGGAGTAAGTGCGTTTAGAAGATTTGTATCTAAAAGGAAATATGAATTATGTTTAAAGAGTCGGTCTCTTGAAATACTGTCTTTCCATAAGTCATAGAAACACCTAACTAGAGAAGGAAATTATTATTGGGTTAATTAATTTGGTCTTCATATTGGGCCTTCTATTCTATAATTTAAACTTCTTAACATGAGCTCAATTGAGCTCAAATTTTTCGTAGCACGATCGAATTGTTTCTGAGGTTAATTCTGGAATAATGTCTCATATCCCTCCTCAGAAGGTAAATTAAGAATATTTTCTATTGGAGCACACAACCTCATTAAAAACTCGGAAAACCCCGTGAAAAAAATACGGTTAAGGGAAAAAGAGTATAGTATATTGTTCCACATCTTCATCGCACAATCTAATGATTTTTGGCACAAAAACACACCTATACGCATATCAAATGGCAAAAACACTTATAAAATATGTGTATAAATACACCCAATCACTCAAAATCCCAAACCGCAACATTAGTGTCAAACTGATCCTTCAATACCTCCTTAGGTGGTGATGGATGTTCTTTAGCTGTTTGTTTTGTTGGTCTCCTTGATAACATCATAAACAATGTTTGTTTTTCCTATTATATATTAGATTTTGAAGCTCAACCCCAATTTTGCAATCCATTTATGATGAATAGCACTATGAAGCTTTTTTCTAATAAGTAATTTAAACTTTGGTGGTCAGGCTTATTAATGAAACTATTTCCAACCAAGTAATGCCTCATTTTTCCCACTGTCATCACTAAAGTCAACAACTAGGGATGGCAATGGGGTGGGGACGGGTGTGGATTATGATCTCTCTATACCCACGCCCACCTATAACTTTCATACTCATACCCGCCTCATCAACTATGGCAGCTACACCATTAAAATCCATTCCGCCCCATCGGGTGTTATATAAAATTCACCCAACCCATCACCTACTTGGTTCTTCCTACCCACTTAAAAACCATTCTTTTCACCCCATTTATACCTTCCAAAATACCTAAAATTTGCTTTAAAATATTAATTTTAATATCTAAATATAATAATTATTTACATGAGAATATTATAAGTAAAATATGTGCATTACGAACGAATAATAGTTTATTATATATTATATTAGTACGTACATATCGGGGTCTAGTGGGCGGAGTGGGGATGTGGCGGGTATGAACTAATATCCACGCCTGAACCACTACCCATGGTGGGTATTATTTTTTTATACCCATGGTGGTTATTATATATATACCCATACCCGTCCAATTGGGGTGGATGCAAGACGGATCTCCACCTAAACCCGCCCAACTGTCATCCCTACTAACAACTCCTTCTCATATGTAGAAAAACTTTTGTTCCTTTTGCAAAGTGATTTACTTAGAAAAGAAATAGGCCTCCCTTATGCTAATAGCACATCCCTTGTACCCCTATCACAATAATTTGTCTCAATTATAAATGGTTTTTAAAAATAAAGCATTTTGAGATTAAGTGCTGAAGTTATTCTCTTCTTAAAATGTTCAAAGGCATCAGTGAATTCTTAGTTCTAGTTGAATCAGTACTTCTTACAAGGTTATGCAAAGGCCTGTATATTACACCAAATCCCTCAATAAACCTTCAATAATAACCGGCAAGTCCTAAAAAGCATCCCAGTTCCTTGAGGTTTGCAGGTTGTTGCCACTTGACTGTGCTATATATTTTCTTGCTATTCCTCTCTACTAGAGGTGTCAATTGGGCGGGATTGAGAAGAAATGAGATGGGAAATTAATAAGTGAGTAATTAATGGGATTGGGTATTAAATACCCATTAGCTTTTGGGATTGGGCGAGATGGGAATGATTATATTAATGGAAAATTTTGATCCCAATGGGTCCCAAATTATGTTCACTCAATGGGAACCCAACAAATACCCAATAAATACCCAAAATTACCCAATTAAATACATATGTAATATTTAACATAAAAATTCACTATAATTCACAAATTATACATCTTTAACGCATGAATAAATTAGTAGCCTAATAGTTAGGTGTTATTAGATAGACTGTCACTCATTCCCATGTTTAAATTATATTCTAATCTGCCGTCGGACAGAGTACAATTCGTATCATTTCATTTTATTTCTACAACATTTAGGACCACAAATTAGCCGAGCTGAACTCAAACAACCACTATTTCGAATTCAGCTCATTTAAATATCTCGAGTTCCAACTGGATTCAAACTTATGCAAACCTGTGGTATATTGGCTCAAGTTCGAGTTCGAATGAAATTTGTTTGACTCGAATTCAATTTTGAGTGAAATTAATTTGATTCGAGCTCTATTTTAATTTTGCACTCTAGTCATGATTAAATATAAATTTTCTTTTATGATATATTTTAATATTTTTGGAGGTAGTCGCCGTACCTCTCAAATATAAAATTTATAAGCCCTTTTTACTTACTAAATACAATTAAGTAGATAGTGGAAAGTCGGTATCGTTCACAGAGAAAAGCAATTTTCCTAAGCGTGTAAAGAGGGAGATATAAGTCTAGATATAGATATGTACATACATATAAAAGCTTGTAAAGAGGGGGATTTTTAGGTTGGTTTTCTAAGTTATGAAAGTTAATACAAGATAACTAGCAAAGTCAAGTAACTATGTTAATTATGCAACACACTAATAAAAAGATACAAAAACTAAAAATGACAAAAGCTTTGGGGCAATAGATTTCCTCTTCCGAACCTATTATCTATCCTTGAATCCACGACCTATTCACTACTTTAATTACTTGTTGTGCAGATAAATCTTCCACCCTCCTTTGATAGTAATTTACAAGAGTGAATTCGATATCTCTAGCTAAATCTCACTAATGACCCCTTTAGTCGTTCAACGCCTAAAGGTATCCCATTAATGGAATTAAGTTAAAAGAATCAACAAGCTTGGTAACACTTGTAAATACTACACCGTGTCTAAGCATTAAACCAATTCATGCATTTAAACAAGATTAGTCAAAAATGTTCAACGCTCATTAACTTGTCTCATTTGCTACACAAATAAACATGACAAAAAATTCGACATTATCACATTTACCTAGTACTCATCAAATCACCAACAACATTAGAAGCTATACATTATGCTCTTGGATTTCATATCAAAGAAGAGAGATTTAGCTACTTTATCCAAACCCTAACACATAATCATACAAGCAATTCATATACTCAAACTTTCACTATCATAAATAAATTGAACAACCCAATTCAAGCACAATAAATACACTATAGAAAAGCAGTAAATAGTTTACATATAGATCTCAAGACATCGGCTTGGAAGCCATAATCAATTGCTCCCAAGGTCTAGTTTAGCTAACACAAATCATACTAACATTTATGGAAATATTCATACAAAAATAAAGAGAGAAATGAAGAACTAGTGTTTTTGGAAGAGGATTTTTGGTCAAGAGAAAGGTTAGAATGAAGATACGGGGTTTTTATAGTACAAGAGTTGGTGAGAAGACTAATAAAAAAAGAGCATGTCACGCAGGAAGCGCATAGGCAAGAGCACACAGGCGGGAGCGCACAGGTAGGGACGCGTGCGGGCAGGCAGGCGGGGCGCTGAGACGCTCGCTGGGCGCAACACTCGGGCGGGGACGGCATGGGCTGCAGCGCGTGGACGCGCAGGATCAGAGGCCTGGGCACCGTTTCCATTTTGGGCCTGGTTTTTCTCACCGTTTGGGGAGCGTGGTTGAGTGCCTGGGCTGCGTTCCCAATCTTCTTCACCTGGCCGGTTGGCCGGCCGGCCTTCGCGTTGATCGGCCAGCCATCCTTCTTCATATTCGGACTTTTCTTCTACCAAATTGTATTTGCCTTCACTTCTAAACCATTTTTCCTTGTGAATATTCATTCTTGAATCTTTCATCATGAACATGATCATAAAAGACCTTCCATAAACACCTTAAACTAGAGACTTAGGATATAACTCCTAAATCATCATCCTAACTTTCTTACCAACAAAGCATCCATT
>JAUOBV010183509.1:0-12111 GCA_032360425.1 Rubia occidens
GAAGACACGCATGAGAATCTTCATAAATTTGCTGGATGAACTTGCATGACACTTTGTTGAAACTGAGTGGAATCACCCAACTGAAGATGATGAATCCAACTCGAAGGAGAAAGAGGAAGAGTCAAGTTCAAGGAAACAAAATCTCAAAGATAAATCATCATGGTTTTCGGATGAATTGAAGGCTTCACTGGAAAATTCAAAAACTTTGAATGCTATCTTTACAGCAGTAGATGAAAATCAGTTTAGACGCATCTCTACATGTCATCAGGCTAAGAAGGCATGAGATATATTGCAGATTACAGATGTTAGCTACTAAGTTTGAAGAATTGAAAATGGAGGAGGATGACACAATTTCCACATTCAATGGGAAACTCAGAGACATATCCAATATGACATATCAACTGGGAAAGGTCTACAAGGAATTAAAGTTGGTAAAGAAGCATTGAGACCACTGCCCAAAATATTTGCAATAAAGGTTGCAACAATAGAAGAAGCCAGAGATGTATCCTTAATGTTCTTGGATGAGTTAATGGGATCACTACAGACGTATGAGATGACAATGGAACAGTCCGCAAAGAAAACTCAGAAGGAGTTGGCCTTCAAAGCATCGTCGTCAAGAGATAACCATGAATCAGATAGTGATGATGGTATTGAAGAACTTTCTCTCATCACTAAGAATTTCTCAAGGATGCTAAAAAAGATGGTGAACAAGAAATCACAAGAAAGAACTGGCGAAAACAAACCTCGTGGACAAATCTTTGAAAATAATTGTGGTGAAGGTTTTGGACATATCCAGCATGAATGTGCTAATACCCGAAAGAAGCAAGGAAGGTCATATGCCACTTCATGGAGTGAGGATGAAGAAAATGAGAAAGTTGAAGAACTTACAAGAAATTATGTGGCATTTGGAGCAAAAGTTCACGATGATACAGATGGTGGGGACATATGTTCCAACACAGATAAGACTGTATGTTCCAACATAAGTTCTGACGATACCTCCAGCGATGATGAAGACCAACCCGTGAGTGATGAAGAGATCTACACTGCATATGAAAAATGTATGACACGTGGCTAAAAGTTGTTGACACAAACAAATACTTTAAATGGAGAAAATCAGGTGGCTGAGATAGAGAAGGACATTTTAGTTATAGTTGGAGAACTTAAGAATGAGATCGAGGAATTGAAATTGAGTCTACATTCTGCGACTGAGAGAGCAGAGAGGGCAGAAACAATAACCAAGTTAAACACTAGTAAGGCAAAGCTCGATGATATTCTGACCAGGGGAAAAAGTTTTGGAGATAGACAAGGAATTGGCTATGACAACCTTTCAACCAATACGGTCCATCTCAAGGCACGAGTTCAACATATAAAGAGAAAGGTTATCCGGACTTGTCAACGAAAATCATTCCTCTGTAGCTACTGCATGTATTAAATACATACTGATGAACAAAGTCTCACATTACTTAGAGATATTATGAATGGTCGATAACTGTCTGCATGTTCCAACATAGACAAGGTCTAACAATCAAAGATGGTCAGAAAGGTATGGATTATTAAAAGCACCAAAAATTGTTTTGTTGCTCATACTTCACTTATTGCACATTATAGAGACTCGTGGTACTTTGATAGTGGGTGTTTTCGACACATGACTGGAACCCAGGAATTTCTGAACAACATCAAACCATATGATGAGGGCTACATTACTTTTGGAGATGGGAAGAGGAGTCGTGTAATCGGCAAAGGTGAAATGCATATTGAAGGATATTCTGTGTTCACTAGTGTATTGCTGGTTGAAGATCCAAAGGTTAATTTGTTGCTTATCAGTCAATTGTGTAATGACCATATGCCAGTTGAATTTCAGAAAGACAAATGCATTGTAAGACTGGCAAAAATGAAGTTCTTTCTGGTATTCGATCGTTACCTCTTGGAACAAGAAATAAGATATCTGAGTTCAAAGAAAGATGAAGGCACTCTATGGCATAGGAACCTTGGTCATATCAACTACAAAACATTGGTGAAAATTGCCAATTCAAAGGCAGGAGGTATGCTTACACTTACGAGCAAAGGTGGAATTGTGTGCGGACCATGTCAATAAGGTAAACAAAATCGATCTCCTCACTCTTCGGTACAGTATATTACTACCTCAAGGAACCTTGAATTTATTCATATGGATTTAATGAGTCCAGTCAACACACCAAGTGTGAGTGGTAAGAAGTACATTTTCGTATGTGTTCATGAATTTTGTAGATACACTTGGGTGGCTTTTCTTAAATAAAATATGATAATGTGGACGTGTTTAGAATTTTGGCGATAAATTTGTAGACAGATAAAGGGAGTCCGATAGGAAAGATTGTCAAAATCAGAAGTGATCATGACAGGAAATTTGGAAATTCTCAATTCAGTGATTTATGTGATGAACTTGGTATTCAACATGAATTCTCAGCTCCAATCACTCCACAACATAACGATGTTTTATAAAGGAAGAACAAAACACTCCAGGAGATGGAACGAGTTATGCTTAATGAAAAAGGAATACACAAAAATTGGTGGGCAGAAGCTGTCAATACAGCTTATTATACAATAATTCGTGTGTATCTTTGTCCTTTTACCAGCAAAACATCTTACGAGATTTAGAAGGGCATGAAGCCAAGTGTATCTCACTTTCATGTGGTTGGAAGCAAGTGTTATATTCTCAGAGATAGAGATCTACTGGCAAAGTTTGGCAGTCATAGTGATGTTGGGATATTTCTGGGGTATTCTGTGAATAGCTGTGCTTACCGTGCTTACAATCTACGAACACATTCTTTTGTAGAGTCTATAAATGTAGTTGTGGAAGATTATGATGACAAACAAGGTTCGAGTGAAAAAGAAGATAAACCATTCGAGGATCATGTTCCAACACAGTACAATTCGCCTGAGTAGCCAGACTATGTTGGAACATCTGAGCAATCAGGAAGTCGATCTGAACCTAAAGAAGAAAAGTATGTTGGAAAATACTCCCCCACACCAAGTTCGCATTTTCCAACACATGTGGCACCAGAAACTATCATAAGAAGAACCCGATCAATTCCTCGAGTGAACTACAAAGAACTGGCCGGACTGCAATGTTTCATCAATGATTGAACCAAAGAACTACAATGAAGCACTACTTGATGAATATTGGATTGCGGAAATGCAAGAAGAAATCGAGCAACTTGAACGCAATGATGTATGCTAACTCACTCCTCGTCAGAAAAGGGTAAATGTTATTGGTACAAAGTTTATTTTCAAGAAAAAATCTGATACTGATGGCCATCTTACTCCTAATAAAGCTAGATTGGTGGCTCAAGGATATACTCAGGTTGAGGGAGTATATTTTGATTAGACTTTTGCACTAGTTACTAGGTTAGAATTCGCATCTTACTTGCTATTGCTCGTACTATGAACTTTACATTATATCAAATGGATGTGAAAAGTGATTTTTTGAATGGAGTGGTGAATGAGGAGGTGTATGTGAAACAACCTAAAAGATTTGAATATTCTCACTATCCACATCACGTGTATAAACTTAAGAAGACACTTTATGGTCGAAAACAGGCACCCAGATCATGGTATGAGCGACTAACCAACCTGCTTCTAATGAAAGGTTATCGTCGAGGGGGAGAGGGGGAATATCGTACCCTATTTATGCTTAATAAATCCACAAGTTTTTTATTGCTCAAATTTATGTGGGTGATATTGTGTTTGGCTCTACTTCATCGTCTATTGTACAAGATTTTGTATCACCGATGCTAGCCAAGTTTGAAATGAGCATGTTTGGAGAACTCACATATTTTCTAGGACTTCTGGTTAAGCAAGAAAAGAATGAGTTATTCATAAATTAAAGCAAGTATGCCTTAAATCTTGTGAAGAGATTCAAACTAAGTAGTGCTCGATCAGTATGAACTCCAATGACAACTACAGAAAAAATGGTGAAGGATGAGAAAGGTGTCTCAGTTGATCAGCAATTATACAGAAGTGTGGTTGGGAATTTTCTATATCTTACTGTTAGCCGACCAGATATATGTTTCAGCGTAGGCGTTTGTGCAAAATTTCAGACTGATCCGAAGGAATATCATTTGACTGCAGTAAAGAGAGTTATTTGATGTATTAGTGAGACTTATGATTATGGAATCCAGTATTCTAAGAATCAAGATTCATGTCTTATTGGTTATAGTGATTCTGATTGGACTAGTAATGCAGATGACCACAAAAGTACTACTGGTGGTTGTTTCTTTATTGGCACAAAGTTGGTCTCGTGGTACAGTAAGAAGCAAAATTTAATCCCTCTATCATCTATTGAAGTTGAGTATCTTGTTGTTGGGAGTTGTTGTGCACAATTATTATGGATGAAACAAATGTTGAATGAATGTGGAATTCCACAAGAACCTCTAAATATTTTGTGTGACAACAAAAGTGAAATTGACATCTCTAAGAATCATGTTCAGCACTCACGAACAAAGTGCATTGACATCAGACATCATTTTTATTAGAGATATGGTTGAAAGAAAGGAGGTTGTTGTGACCTATGTCCCAACATGTGAGCAGTATGGAGATATATTTACTAAGTCGTTGGAAACTGCAACTTTTCAATTTCTTAAACACTTGGGGTGTGTGTTGGGTATGAGGTATTTTCTCCTTAAAATTCCTCTGTACAGTTTGTTTTTTTTGGTTCTGTTTTATTTCGTAAATAAATTCAGAAAAATAAAAAAAATTGAAAAGACAAAAAAAAAGAAGGGATTAAGAAGGTGGAAGCTATGTTGGAAGTTCAAGAAGTTTGACATGAGTTGACAAGTGAAGAAAGGTAATGATGTGTCTTGGAAAGGGAAAAGGTAACACGGTTAGAGGGGTGAAAAATGTAGAAGTTAATTTTGGTTCGAATTTTTCCATCTCTCCGCATTCCTTCTTTTTCGGCTATACACTTCTTCTTCTCTACCAAAATTTCAAATTTGGAAGTTATCTTGCCGATTTAGAAGTGTTTTTGAAAACCACATTTCCGAACCAAAAATCCCTGCTGAGATATTGTCCAAAATAGCTACAATGGCCGGAAACAATAATCAAGAGCAACTGCGGCTTCCTCAACTCACCTCCGGAAAACCAGAACAGAAGAATGATGCACCAAGCAAAGGGAAATCTCTGTATCAAAAGGTAATCAATCCTGAAACTACTCACATAGTTTGGGAAGGAAAAATTTGGTTCCTTGGATGATTTTTTTGAGTGGGTGCAAGCAAATAGAGTCACCGTAGATTTGACAAAATTTGAAAACCTGAAAGGGAAGTTTCTTGAGGTTGATATAGAAGAGATATTGACGGGCGACATAGGAGATTTGGAGGATATTGAAAATTATAATCCTAGGTTGCTAAGAGGTGCATACAAAGAGCATAGAGGAAAATGCATGTTCCATGTATTTTCGTATATCCCCTGCCTGAGTTATGTCCTCATTGAAGAGATAGATGATAATGAGGCTGAAGGAGTGGAGGTGATCATATCCGCTGATCAAATGAAAATTGTTCTTTTTGATGTTGTGGCTGCTTAAAGGAATGAAGAAATTAAAGCAATGAGGTCTGTAGTGATTGTTCTGTTTGATAGTGAAGAGGAAGATGAAGCTGGGTATGTTCCAACATACCAGGAGGAAGCTAAGCATGAGCACCCTATGGAAGTTGATGAACCAGAACTGGGTTTCACTGGTGATAATATGGGAAATCAACATTACCAGATGGAGGATGCTTATTGAGGATCTGCTTATGATGATGTGAAAAAAATTTAGGCTGAGAAGAGAGGGGGAGATGACCTTATAACATAGGTTGTTGAGACATAGCACTTGGAAACTGCTCAGAGAGAACACCATGTTTCAACATTGGGAACTGAAGTTTCTGATGAGTCTGGCTATGTTGGGACACATGAAACTGCAGAGGCTGAGCAGCAGAAGGAAGTAGCACCTGAGTTAGAGTATGTTCCAATATAGGAACCAAATCTGACCTACTCTAGACAAGACTTAGAAAGGCAAAGAGGAAGAAGCCAACCGTGGAATCATCCCAGCTAGCCAAGAAAAGCAAGAAGGCAGGACTATATCCTAAGAAGAAGAAACTCACACTGCCTCTTCCACCAGTAAGTGATGTTATTTCCACTATGTTTTATGATAATGACTGTGAGGAGATGTGGAAATTTTTTACTCAGAGGAAGATTATACCTGAGAGAGTAGCATACCTGGAGACATGTAGGTCTAGTGACTTTTCTGATTTTATCAAATTGATTGGGATTGAAACTGTTGTTACTATGTATGATGAGTATAACAAGCAGTTGGTCTGTGAGGTTTACTTTAATCTGATGGCTAGGAACTTAGAGGAGGATTCTCCCTGGTGTGATAGAGTATATGTTTGGGGGAAGGTTATTAATTTTTCCGCTACCAAGATTAACAGACTGTTAGGGCTGCAAACACCAGAGTTTGGTGGAATTTTTTCTGAGGAGATAAATGTTGATGATCATATATTGGTTGAGGTCTCAGGTGGTGTTAAGACAGAGTGGCCTGCAACTGGGTATTCTCAAGCATCTTGTCTATCTTCCAGGTTTTTTGGTCCCTATCAGATTGTAGTGAATTGTTGGATGCCTTCTACCAACACTACAACCTTAACAAGGGAAATGACTAAATTGTTGTACTGTGCTGAAACACAGAAGTCCATTAATTTGAGGTTGCACATACAACAAAGCATCATCTCTCCCAAGGCCAAGCATGCCCTAGTTTACCCAGGTCTTATTTCTGCATTGGTCAAGAATGCAAAATTGAAGGGGTATCTTGAAGATGAGAGTGTGAAGATTGAGACTCTCAAGTCTAACAATAAGACCTTTGGCATGAGACAGGTCCATGATCTGCCTTGGAACTTTAAGGTTGCTACTTCTGCTTCTGCCGATGATGAGAAACAAGCTAAGTTGATGGCTATGGATGCAAGGCTGGGAATTGTTACCATTCAGATTGCAGCAATGGAAGCTGGAAGGATGTAATTGAGGAGGAGAAGGCTCAGCTAGAAGACCAGGTCGCTGTTCCTGATCAGAACTGATGTGTCTGAAGGGCTATGTTCCAACATAGTCGTACTTTCATTTTACGGGGAGCAGATTCTTTGATATTTTCTGTTATTTGTGCTGTTATTCTGGATTTGGCATATTCATGGCCCCAGGAGGAGAATAATTTGGAGTTTGTTGGATATTATTTTTAGTTTGTAATATAAGTTCATTCTGGATTTCTGGTTCATATTTTTCTTTGGTATTCTTATTTAATTCAGATTCGGTGATTATTATATGATCCAACATAGACTTATGTTATGAGATTAGAAGTTTTCTTTGTGGTCTTGATTTAAAAATGGTTGGGTCCACAAAATGCCAAAAGGGGGGGATTGTAAAGTCACATGGACTTCATTAATTATTAAGTTGCCATTTGTGAACCTATGTGGAAAAATAAAATTGTTCCATGTTGGAACATATGGAAAACTGAAGCCTAAAAGGATTTAACGGTTGAAAAGAATATTGCATGATACTTATTTATGGAAGTTTGGATATTATGATATATTTTGTAGGCGTGTATTAGAAGCATACTGGGTTTATGGAAAATCCCTATAATTATGGAATAGGATTTATGGAATATTATGGGATAATTGAGATAAGGAAAATCCCTTTGTTTAAGGGGTTTGTATATGCTTCAGAAACGGATAAGGAATAGGAATATTGTGGAAATAATCATGGAGAATTTCGATCTTCTCAATGGACTATATATAGTGGACATTATGGCTGCAATCTTTACTAATTTCATTGAGAAAATCTGCGCTCAGATTTTATATCTTTCTGAGAGCTTTTGCGAGAGCTAGCATATATATGTTCCAACATACCATAACCTGTTGATTAGTTCTGAACGTATACCTGAATTCCTTAGGAGACGGAGATCCAGCATCGACGAGTTTTCAGGTCAGAGGAAATCTTATCAATGCAGATCAATAGCAAGAGAAGTTTGCAGAATTCACACATCAATAATTAGAAGATAAGTATAATTGTATGGTGTACTTTGTACTGTATATTTATGATTAGTGGATTCATTTTGAAAAGGGACAGGCCCCGCAGGTGTAGGTGGATTTCATCGAACTGCGTAATCTAGTTTTGTGTGTTATTGTCATTACATACTTGGTTAGATAGGTTATGTTGGAACACAGATTTAACAAATAAGCTAAAATGGTAAAACCAAAATTTCATAGCCATTTGATTCCACTTCACACTATGCACGTAGAAACACAAAAATGCTCTCTAGCAATCCGCTACTTGGCATTCTCCTCTCTTATGACCTTGGCGGCCTTGCCAAAATATGGTTCGTCACGGTCACTTTCATAAAGACCTTTAAAAAGAGCCCGTCATTGCCCCCAGGGCCTCTGCCCCTGGTCGGAAACCTCCTCTCCCTTGATCCAAAGTTTCACACCTACTTCATAGCCCTTTCAAAATCATACAAGCCAATCCTAACTCTGCAGTTAGGACAAAAGGTCAGGATCATAATCAGCTCCCCAAAGATCGCCAAGGAGGTGCTCAAGGATCACAACACCACATTCGCAAACCAAGACGTACCCGTAACGGGGCTCGAGGCTGCGTACGGAGGTGTCGGCAAAGTGTTCACCCTGTACGGCCCCGAGTGGTTGATGCTGAGGAAAGTCTGCATCCGGGAAATGCTCAGCATCTCGAGTCTGGATTCTGTTTACATGTTACAATGACAGGAGCTCCGAAAGATGGTTAAGTTCCTCCATAGTCAGGTCGGGAAGCAAGTGAACGTCGTGGAGCAGATGTTTCTGATGGTTATGAATGTGATCACAAACATGCTTTGGGGCAGCACGGTCAAGGGGGACAAGCTGGCGAGTCTCGGGGCGGAATTCAGACAGGTTGTGAATGAGATGACACAGTGTTTGGGGACTCCGAATGTGTCATATTTTTACTGTGGTTTGGCTAGATTTGATCTCCATGGGGTTCAGAAGAATACGAGGGTTCTAGTGAGAAATTTCGATGCCATTTTCGAGAAGCTGATTGATCAGAGGATGAAGGAGGTTAGTGGTGGTGGTGGAAAGGATGAGGGCATCAAGTTGAAAGATCAAGGTGATGGTAATCCTCCTTTGACCATGAATCACCTCAAAGCCCCCTCATGGTAATTAACTCCATTTCATAATTTTGATTACCTTAATTACGTCAAGAATAAAACATTTGTGAAGGTTCATCAAAATTAGTTAATCAATTGTAGTTAATCTATGTCTCACCACATGAATCTATTCATCACATTTTATGATTTTCTTAGGATATGGTCGTGGGAGGAACATACACATCTTCAAACACAGTCAAATTTGCATTGGCCGAGATGATGAACAAGCCACAAGTCTTAACCAAAGTTCAACAAGAGCTAGAGAAAGTTATAGGCAAACACAAAATCATAGAAAAATTAGACATTTCCAAACTCCCCTACGTAACCGCAATTATGAAAGAAGTGTTGAGACTTCATCCAGCACTCCCACTCCTAGTACCATATTGTCCCAGTGACACTAACGTCGTTGGGGGATACATAATCCCGAAAAGCGCATGTGTGTTCGTCAACATCTGGGCGGTCCAAAAAGGGATCCTTCTATTTGGGAGAAGTTTATTCCTCAAAGGTTTTTGGATGCTAACCTAGATTTCAGAGGGAACAACTTCAGTTACTTTCCATTTGGCTCCAGCCAGAGAATATGCATGGGGATAGCTATGGTGGAGAGGATGTTCATGTTTTCGCTTTCTTCCTTGGTTCATTCCTTTGATTGGAAGCTTCCTAATGGGGAATGTTTAGACTTGAACGAGAAGTTTGGTATTGTGTTGAAGAAAAGAAAGTCTTTGGGTACTATACCAACTCTAAGTTTGTCAGATGCATCCTTGTATGAGTAATATTTACATATGTGATAAGTGATGTACTAAAATTAATGGTCAATTATCTCAAGTTGTAAAATAGTTATACAGAAAATACAGAGGAATTAATGACTTGGGGATACCTATTATCTATATCAGAAAATAAAGTTATCTGTATATATGCTAATTAAATAGAGCCTAGAGGTTCCATTTAAGGTTACCATGTCAGATTTATGTTGGATTGGAAACAATTCAAATTAAAACTGGTTGGGTTGAAACGTGCCGATTTCCATTTGTCGAGTAATGTTGGATCGAGCCAAGTTACTTTTGTGTCGGGTTGAACTTGTCTATTTATTCCCTGTACCGGTAATAATGTCTATTTTTTGTCGTCCAAGGAAGAAAACCCTATAAAAATACAAGCTACCCAAGCATCACCACCACCCTGGTAAGTCAGGGATGTCCAGGTGCTAACCGGTTCATTAGCAGCACTCAGCCGCTTTGTCTTAAAGGCCCTTGAAAAATTATGCTCTTCTTTGACATCCTGTGAAGGGAAAAATATTTTAATTGGACTGAAAATTTCTAGGAAACTTATGAGGAACTAAAAATAAAGCTGAAAAGCCTATCGCTGTTATCAGCCACTCGTTTCAGCGAAATATTGTATCTATACTTGTAGTGTCAAGACATGCCATCAATTCAGTCTTAATCTTTCAGGAGAAGGATTGCCAGATCCCGGTTTACTATGTGAGCAAAATCTTACAATGGGTGGACAAGAACTACTCATCCATGGAAAATTGGAGCTTTCCTTAATTCACTCTGCTAGAAGATTGAGGTCATACTTATAGTTACACAAGATTGTGGTATACAATGATCAGCCTAGCAAGCAAATTCTCCACAAGCCAGAAGCTTCATTGATGGAAGAGGAGGAATCTAGGAAGAAATTGATTTCACAAAGGTTTAGCATTTTAGCGAAGATTTTGCATTCAATGTCTAAATGGCTATTGATATACCTTTTTTGAAAAGGGAAATGAGCCAACAATTATAACTCACTACTTTAACGTGAGCCATGAGCTCTATCTGCAATACGAGATTGTTTAGGGTCTCAAACCAACATTTTAATATTCTATGATTTTATTTTTAGATAAATTACATTTTGATCAGATTATGCTTTCTATTTTCAATAGGAGAATATTTTATTTCCTATTTCTATTTTGAAGAATTCTTATTGGAAGAAATCTTATTTCCTTTTTCTATTTTATGTAGAAATTCTGTCTTTGCAAGATTATGTTTCTTTTGTTATTCTTAAAGAATTATATTTAGATTAGAAGAATACTTTTATTGCCTTTCTAGTTAGTGGTCTATTAGTATAAATAGGCTAGATATTTTCAAAATGAATTTAGGTTTTTTTTATCAATAATATTTAGGAGATTTTATCTTTTTTCCTGGTGGATTCCAGAATTTGTTCTTAGGATTTGATGCTTATCAACTCATATCATTACTTGGATAACGCTTGCGAGTCTTTACATTTCCCAACTGCGTTATTCATGAAGAATAATGAAGTGGGCCATCAATCTAGAAAAACACGAGGTCTTATTCCGACCAAGGACAACGATCAAGGGACATACCTTTGTTCATTTCCTTGCAGAACTCATGAAAGAAGAAAAATAATACAGGAGCAAGAATCCATGCAAATGGAATGGAGCTGGATTCTTACTCTTAAGCCCCAAAGGTGAGGAGCAAAAATATACATTGTGATTTGAGTTCACCCTCACCAATAACAAAAGGCAATATGAAACCCTCATCGACGGACTAAACCTAGCCATACGGATAAGCATTCGAAGCATCCATGTTTACAACGACTCTCAGGTCGTAGTTTACCAAGTCCTATGAGACTATGTGGTTAAAGAGAGACAGATGATCAAATACTTGAAAAAAAAATGAGACAGCTCATTAGGATATTTGATCACTTCAAAATCACCCGTATCTCGAGATAAAACGACACTAATGCAGACTCTCTGAGCAAATTGGCGTCTTTGGGTTACTCTATCCTTCAACAACAAAATGACTTAATTATTGAGTTTGAAGCACGAAAATCACAACTGTGGCCCAAGTCCTTGACAAAGACCTTAGATGGATGGAATTCATCATGAAGTACTTGGAGTAGGGTCTCTTGATAACACACAAGATTTTACATTGATAGCGTACTCT
>JAUOBV010183614.1:0-12108 GCA_032360425.1 Rubia occidens
ATCTAATGCAACATCACCTAAGGTAATACTTATAAAAGTATTGCAATAGGTTCAACTTAGTATTATTAGCACCTAAATTAACACTTTTTAAATATTTATGTAACACTTTTCAAAGGGTTAAGTAACACTTCATAAGTTGTTGTAACATTTTAAATAAGTATTGCAAGGAAAGTGTTACAATAACTCTAATTTGTAGTAGTGTCTCATATAAATCTTTCTCATTAAATTAAATATTGTATATTTGCTCTTCAAAATTTTTAGAGTTTTTATTAATGAAACATGTTACATTATGAATTAATTATATGTTTAAGATTAAATAAAAATAATATTCAGGATAAATATATAATGAGATAATTTTGCAATATAATAAATATTAATAAAATTAAAGTTTATAAAGAATAGTTTTTTAAAAGAAAGATTTAGAATAAACCATCGGAATAAATACATTGTAACAACTGTAAAAAAAACTATTGTAACAGATAAAACTAAAAGATTGACATTTGAAAAATAAAGGAGTATGTGTGCACAAACAAGAAACTGGAGATATATATGCTCTTTCGAAAAAAATTAGAAGTATACTCCTTCCGTCCCGCGAGTAATGGCCTAAGTGCTTTTGGACCAAAGTTTTAGGAGCTGTGGTGACCCACATGTTTGGAGGGGTAAGATTAATTGATGAATTTGGATAAAAAAATTGGGGCAATCTTGAGCTTTCAAATTATGTTAAGTTTGAAAATAAAATAAAATATGTCATTAGTAGTGGGACATACTAAAATAGAAAGTGTGTCATTACTGGTGGGATGAAGGAAGTATGAGGCATGAATTCACTTTAATCCAAAGTAAACCATTTTACATGCTCTACACCAAGCCTGTCCCCCCTCTAGTCCTTAAATATTGGCATCAAACCAATGGACACTTTTTAAAAAAAAAAATGAGTGAAGGAGATTGTATATGAATGGTAAAAAGTAATTTGAGTGGATGAAATTAATCTTAATTTTACCAAAAAAAGGAAAGTACCAATATTAAAGACCAAATATAAAAGAAAATATATCAATATTAAAAAAGCAGGAACAGTTGCAAGTAATTAACTCACATGCTAAAGGGTTTACTTATAAGGGGGAAGTAATTGACTCACATGCTATCAACATGGCAGACAGTGCCATTGAAGAAGGAACAGTTGCAAGTAACAGTGTTCACATAAAAAGGGTTGGGATCATTTGTGGTATTCCAATTCCAATTTCTCAGTCCACTACATGGATCTGCGCTGAAATCCCAGTCGCTTTTTCCCAAAGCCGCTCCGATTTCACGCAGAGCATTCACTGCAAAATACATACTGTCAAATTAAATCCGCCGGCATTCGGACACAAAAAAACTAAGGATGGTGTAAAATTGGTGTACAGTACGTACCTTCATCAGCAGGAAGAAGTGCGGCTCCAGAAGCAATAGTTGCAAGGTAAATGAGCAGCACAACTGTTGGAAACGTCATTATTTTGGCGCTCTTCTTCTGCTAATAATTCTGGATCAGAAGAGCGCAAATGCATGAATGAAAGCTGAAGAAAAAATGTTATGGATTATATTGTCGGCTGCCTCTTTACTTTTAACTGCAACCAGTATTCCTACTCCCTCCGTTCTTTAACAATAACACACAAGGTGTAGCTGCTTGGATTTAGAGAAGAAAATGAGTGGATGAAATTGAATGTAGAATGTAAAAAGTAGAATGAGTGAATAAAATTGAAAGAATCTTATGAAAAATAAAAAGTGTACCAATATAAAAGAAATAACTAAAAAAAAGTATGTTATTGTTAAAGAAACAGCGGAAGTATTTCTATTCCATGGCATTGGTCTTATGAAAAGATTCCTATAAAGTTTAATGAATTATTGCAGTTAGATCTGTACAAGCATGGAAAATGAAGGGTCGGACTCGGACCTATGTAGCTACTCTATTTGTTTTACTATATTCGGAACACTTTCTATTTTCATACTCTATTTTTTTAAACGTTATAGTGTTTCCTTTTATGGAAAAAAGTGAATCATTCACAACCACTCATTAAACCTTTTACTTTTTGCACCCGATCCTCTCCACACATTTCAATTTGAAGAAAAAAACCTAAAACTATTGTGTCAAACATAGTGAAATAGAGGGAGTACTTTTAAAGTTAAAAGATGAATTCCATATTACTACCTCCGTATTACTGGGTTTGGCACAAGCACTATGTGTGATGATATGTCGAGAGTAAGATTTCATTGGGTTGCCGAGCCCGATCCTCAAGGTCAAACCCCCCAAATACTAAACAGCTTTATGGGGTCTCGTGTCTACTAAGTCGGCATTAGGCCCCATTGCTAAAAATATAAAAGGCTAGGTTTTAGCCAACTACGGGTTCAAAAGGTATAAATATAGCGGTACGTCATTTATTTTAAAGTCATTCACTATTTTTTGGCTTGCCTCCCAAGACTAACTTAGACATCAGAGTCTTTTTCCCCGCAAGACTCCGGTGCCCGTTTCTCTTGCAGATTGTGGATTGTAGTTGGAGGATCGGGACTGCATCTAGATCAGGTCAAGAGACGCATCAATGTGTTTGGATTTAAGTGAATGAATGAAATTGGTTTTAGTAAGGAAACAGTAGGATGAGCGACGGAAATTAATTAAAGGAATCGTGTCAAAACAAATTAAAGTATGCTAAACCTATATAAATAACTCAAAAAAGAAAGTGTGTCAAATCCAACGAAACGGAGGGGTATAATTTCACGAGTTGAGGATCAGAGGTAAATCACGACATCTAAAATCAATCATACGTGTTTGATAGAGTTGTGTTTATAAGTAAAACTGACTTATTTTGGCTTATATTGAAAGTAGGGGGAGATCAGCTTATACTTTTCCCCCAAAAATAGTTTTTGCTCTTAAATAAGCATTTTTAGCAGTTTACCAAAAAAAAATCCAAAAATCTTAGCTTATAAGCAAAGCTTTTTGGGTGTATTTAAGCAAAGCACTTGGGGTGTGTTTGGTAAACTCCTAAAAAACTACTCATTTAAAATCATAAGTTATTTTTTTTGGAAAACCAACTGTACTTAAAGCATAGTTCTACCAGACACACCCTATGTTCGGTATCCTATTTTTTTGAGAAAAATCAATCATTCCAAGGTGCTGGGAAAAGCACTCAACGACGATTACAATAAGTGAAATTGACATCCAACATAACTAACCTCTAGCAATAACTAATCTATTCCAAGGATATTCAAATTATATATCAACCAGACTGATCGTCTGTACTATTACAGATCAGAGATCCAATAAAAAAAAGTAACATAGCCCTTGGGAATATTAATTCGCTTCCGCAAAAATCATGACAACTTGGTGAAGGGGAGCGTACCAGCATCAATATCACTACGCCAAACAGGGATCTACAAAAGTTGTAACACCATTTGATCTTGATCCAAAACACGATCTATATTGTTCAAACTGTAAACACGTTGAAAAATACAAATCGAGAATGAGACACCTAATAGAGAAACACAAACGAAATCACGATCTGTAACACCAGATCAGACAAAATACATCGACATGAACAATTAGATTAAATGTTTATCATGGACACATTAATCTAATCTATCAAGTCAAAGAACAATACTAATGTATGGAAACAAAACCATATTTATTCAATAACATAATCATTAAAAGTATATCAATTGAAAAAATTCCCGTTTTCCCGTTTTCCCATGATGGGGAGATGGGGAAAAGAAAATGGAGAAAAAACTTTCAGAGGAAGAAGAGAGTTAAAAAGAGCTGGTTGTTCTGACAAATTGGTTATGTTTGGTATCCTATTTAAGCAAGTTCAAATGTTTGGAGAGAATTCATTAAAGAGAATAAAAAGTTTAATGAATGATTGATAATAATTCACTTTTTTTGCATAGCAAGAAATATGAGAATTTTAGAAAAAATATGAAAATAAAATGTATGCCAATTTTTTCTTAAAAATAAACACAAGTATATAATTTATTTAATATGTAATAAATAATTTTAATTAATTTTAAAAACACTTCTAAAATATATTTTTAAAATTGAAATTTCAAAAAATAAATTAAACTATTTGTACTAGAGTGTGTCTCTTGAAAGACGGTATTTTCATTAGTTATGGAAAGACCAAGTTTTAAGTACAAATTGAAAGAAATCAAAATAAAATTTTCTGGTTGTATAAATCGGGTTATAAATTTTATAACTACTACATGTTGCATAATAAATTTTTAACGTTGCAACTAACACCTTTTACCTTTTATTATTCTAATTAAATCCCGTCTTTTCATAAACCTATGGAAAGACGGTGTTTCCCAAAATTTTGCCTTTTTACGATTAGAAAATTATAAATAAATATTGTTAAACATTACAAAAAAATATCGAAATTATAAAGTTAATCTTCAAATATCGAAGTCACCAAGAAGTTCTTTATTGAACTTATACTTGCAATATAAGAGTTCAGTTAATTTTTATTCATACTATGATATGTTTTGTTGGATGTGGAATTATACCAATATGTGTTTGGATTAAATTGAATGAAATGAGTGTGTGAAATTAAATTTAGAAAGAAAAAGGTAGAATGAGCGGATGAAATTTGACAAATCTTGTCATAAAAGAAAAGTGTGTCAAACCTATTAAAACAACCAGAAAAGGAAAGTGAGTCACATCCAATGAAACTGAAGGAGTATAAAGCAATAAAATTTATTAATAATTACATATAATATATAGAATAATAATATTCAATTAGAAATAAAATTAATAATTTGAGATTGTGTATTTAACTACTATTTATAATAAAATTTATACTCTGTTTATAAAGATAAGAGTCAATCTTTTGAAAGATAATTTTCCATAAATTATAAGGTTTGACTCTAAATTAGAAGAAATTAAAATAAAAATTTTGGATTGCGTTAATTGGGTCATAAACTTATAACTACTGCACAGTTCATAATAAATTTTTAATATTGTGACTAAAATCTTTTACCTTTCTATAATTATAATTCAACCCCATCATTTTACCTGCCTTTGGAAATGCGGTTTTTCCAAAGATTTGCCTAAAGATTAATGTTTTATGACTAAAATATTAATTAAGAAAAATCACTCTCTTGTTTTGCAAAAATAATTCAACATGCAAAATGAATTATTATGAAAATCGAAAATGTAATAAATACTAGAGTTAAGTGCTAAAATAACTTTATTTTTGGTCGAAAGTGCCAATCTAACCTTGTAAAATATGAAAGTGCAAATCTAACTCTACATTTTGGATGAAAGTGTCAATATAACTCTGGCAACCTGAGATTGATCGAAATTTAGTAAAATGACCATTATACCCTCGTTAAAAAATAAAAATAAAAATCAGAAATATTGAAAGTACTATTTTACCCTAAGGATTTTAACCCAATTGAACTCTGTTTTCCCTAACTTTTTACAACCTCCAATCACAGCCCCAACCCGATTTGCTCTCCTCCGCCGACGTTCTGTTCGAGCGGTGAATCGCGTCGGCGTTGAACACGTCGAGCCCCAGCCCAATTTGCTCTCCCCAGTCGCGTTCTGTTGGAGCGGTGAATTACGTCGAGCCCCAGCCCTATCGACGATGATGGTGAGCAGCGAGGTTGGTTGAGGAAGAAGGTAGATGGTGGTGGCATTGCTAGGGTTTGGGGTGCAGCGGGTGATGGCGGGGCTGAGGGAAGGCGGCGAGTCGGAGGATGAAGGCGGGTCTGGGCGGAGGCTGGAGGTGGTGAGGTAGTGGAGGTGGTGAATCTATATTCCGGCGGAACTCCAGATGCCGGCGACGACAGAGGTGGTGGTGGAGTGGCGACGTCGGTGGTGGTGGTGGTGGTGGAGCAGCTGTGAAGATGATTATGAAGAATCTAGGGGTATTTTTTATCTTTGCATTTTTAGTTTTAAGATTAGGGTCATTTTAGTTTTTTTGGATTTGGTCAATGCCGGAATAGTGCCAAAAGATCATAACGGCACATTTGATGCAAAAGTTAGGGTTGAAATCACATTTTTCTATTATACAGGGTTATATTGATATTTTTGAAAAAATAGGGTTATATTTGTATTTTACACATATCCGCCGCCGGACCACCGCCACCGTCACCGGATAACCGCCGAACCACCACCTGCAACCACCGAACCACCGCCACCCGACGCCGCCGGACCACCGCCGGATGTCGGAATGGGTAGAATTGCACTTACATCAACTAGGTAGAATTATACCTGCACTTTCAGTTATTAAAAAGTTATATTGACACTTATGTTGAATATGTAGGGTTATAAAATCACTTTTTCCAAATTAAATTAAACAAAATAATGTGAGATGGATGGAGCATGTATTTCACGAGTTCACATAGCAGCAAAAAATAATGGCTATAATGCCACCACGTAGGAGTATTTTTCAAGTCTTACGTGAAGACATTGTTTTCACACATCATCAAAATGAAGTAAAAAGTAGAGGCAACAGACCTCCATTGCGAGGAATTCCACATGCTCTGACTAGTCATCCTCGGTTGAAACTGTCCTTCATTTTACTTTTTTGGTGTCGACATGGACCATACCAATAAACGCTGAAAAGTCTCGTATTCCCATCTGAGTCAAAATTTCATTTTTCATTAAAGCCATTATAAAAGCAGCACTGATGTAAACCCGCTAGCGTTGACGTAGAAGGCAATCTCAAGTCAACACTGGTCTTTTAATTTTATATCTTAATTTTACTACAATATGTTGAAGTTGTAGCTTGTGATTTCCTGTATGCAGCCCATACTTTTGTTTTAAATAAAATATTCCCATTCAATCAAAGGATTTAAATGAGGGTATATGTATATACAAAATTATTGAAGATTTATTTGTTGAGTATGCATAAATATGTATTCGTATATTGTTGTGAGTAAATGAGTCTGTTTTCTATTGTCTCATAGTAAGATGAAAGGAAAATAAATAATAGAGTCAAATGTTAAAACGATCATATGTTTTGATCGAAAGTGCCAATATAATTGTGAAAAATCTAAAAGTACAATTATAACTTTATTATTTGTTCGAAAGTGTCAATTTAACCCTGAGAACCTGAATTTGAGAGGAATTTTGTGAATGGACTATTATACCTCTATTTTTTAAAAAAAATAAAATTCTGGAAAAGAGTATATTGCCCCTGAAAACCCTAAATTCTTCTTTTCTCACACCCTGCTTCAACCATATACTATTTCGCCTTCCTCCAAATCAAAATCGGCAATCTGCTTTCTTTACTTTCAAGCCGAAACTTCGTGAAAATTCCACCTCAAATCCCACCTCTAAGACCCTGAAAACATTATCTTTGTTTCGTATGATCACTCTCCTTACATCCTAATAATCGCTACCGGAGCTCAAGGGGTGGAGGAAATTTCAGAATCGACTGGAATCGGCAGGCTGGAGGAGCACAATGGATGACGGGTCTTCGTCGGGATCCTCCGTCAGATTGGCCTCGCCCGCCACTGCCCCTATTCCATGACCGTCTTCGATTCTCTTCCATTCCTGCCAACTAGCCGATGGTGGGAGTGGGGTGGACGGGTTCGAATCGGTGTTGAGCTTGGGGCCAGCGGCGGAACTAGGGGGCGAGCAGGTGCGGTCGCCCCAAACCTCCGGTGCCTAGGGTAATTTACCCCCTCCACCCCAGCCCCGACCCTCCTAGCCCAGCCCCGCCTCAACCCCGCCTCAACCCCGCCCAGCCACGCCCCAGCCCCGCCCTGCCCAACCCCGCCCCTCCTCAAATTTCCTTCTAGTTCCGCCACTGCTTGGGGCGTGTCAAGGCAGGGCTATGGGAATCGGTGGCGAGGGCGGTGGTGGATGTCAAGTGAAGCAGCGGAGTGTGGTGGCGGAAGGTTCGAATCGGTACTAGGGTTGGGGCATGGCAGGTCAGGGTTGTGGTGGAGGAAGTTTGCCAGTGGGGCAAAGCTTTTGTTTCATCTCAGTAACATTTATACTAGGTATAAGGTCCAATTTTGTTGTCTCTTGGAGTGCTCAGATTGGTTGTCTTGAGGTGTGGTTGCTGGGTTTATGTTTAACTGGATTTTTGTTTCTGTTTTGCAGGTGTTACAAATTAGTGTGAGCTTCGAGAAGGATGTGAAAAAAACAGGAAGCAATGTGGGAGAGACATCACGAGCTTGCTGCTGACAAGATTTATCCAGTTCTTCGATACATGTATTGAGTTTTTTTAACTACATATATCCAAGATTCCTAATAGGCGGCGATGGTGATGGATTTATCTAAGATTCCTAATAGGTGGTGGAGCGGCGGAGATTCGGCGGTGGTGAGATGGTGGAGCAGCGAGTTTCCAGATTTTGACCGCTGCCGGCGAAGCGGCGGGAGCAGCTGTGGCTGTGGTTATGGAGAAGAAAAACAAAGGATATTTTTATCTTTACATTTTTAGTTTTAAAACTAGGGCTATTTTAGTCTTTTTATTTATGGTCAATGCCGGAATAGTGCCAAAAGGTTATATCGGCACATTTGATGCAAAAGTTGGCCTGTTGGGGTTATAATCGCACTTTCAAATTATACCGTGTTATATTGGCACTTTTGAAAAATAATAGGGTTATATTTGTATTTTACCCTAAATAATAATAGTACAATTAAAATTTCTTGCTTCTTTCTTGTTTCTGTCATGCCGATCGTCCCCTCCGACCACCTTTGACATCCAATGCTCTCCATCATGTTTCAAGTATGCTTTTCAGAATTTTCAATCGACTTTTCTTATTCAATAGGGTTACAATCCATTCGCGTCAGATTTTGGCTTCGATGGGATTATAGCCAATTTGATAGTGTTCGATAGAGTTACCGTCGACCGGGTTTTGGATTTGAAGGAGGTTCGACGGGTTGGATATGAAGGAAAAGGCAGAGGCGACGAATAGGTGACAATGATTCTAGGGAAGGTGAATCGACAATGATGATTCAGGGCCATGCGTATATTTTTGCTTGAATTCACGCCAGAATCTGGTAAATTTTGAGTTGGAATCCGGTGGATTTCGCATCAAAATCCGATGGATTTCACGTCGAAATTTGCGTCGAAATCCAATTGAATTTGCATCTACTCCTTTCATCCCAGGGCAGAGAAAATCTTATTGCAAATTTGACCCTAGTGAAAGATTAAACTGCCCATCTCTTCTTCTTCCTCTGTCCGATCTTCCTCCTCCATCTCCTGCCACCGATCCCTTCTGCCTCGCTTCCTCCCACCTCCAATCCTCCCAACTCCCGTCATCCAGATCCGAATCAGTGGTGGCGAGAATCGGTGGTGGAGTTAATGGTGGGTCAATCGGCGGTGGAACAAGTACAGCCGAGGGGAGAAGGTGGAGCCAGGGGGAGACAGAGGTAAAGGGAGGGGTGGTGGCGCGGAGCGGAGGTAGACGGAGGAGCTCCGGCTTTGTGGCGGAGCAAAATGAGGGAGGAGGCAGAGCAATAAGAGTGGAGAGGGTAGGGTTTCTGGTGAGATGGGGTGGGATTATGTAAAATTTTAAGTCACTAAGGGTAAATATGTGTTTTAGAATATTAAAGTTTACTTAAAGATGAAAGTGTGTAGATTAGTCTGGAACAGCAAAAAAAGGAAAGTGTGCAGATTTTCCTGGAATGAAGGGAGTAATTAAACTTAGTTGAAATTCGGGTCAAGTTTGGACTAGCTTTGGGCTTGGTGTCTAAAACTTAATTCTAAATAATAACACATCATATTAAAAAATATATATAAATCAAATAAAAATTATACGATACCAAATCAATTTAATTAAACATCAAATTAAAATATTAAAATATACATCAAATTAAAATAGTTAAACGTCAAATAAAAGATTAAATTAAATAGAAGTCTAATATTTGAAAAAAGAAACATCAATATTAACTTTTAAAAAGATACACTAAAAACCCAACACATCAATATGAAAGTATAAATTTAAAGTTCTAATACTCCGTCTGTCCCACCTCGAATTGCATACCAATTATTATCACGTTGTTCAAAAAATATGTTTAACCATTAATATGTTTAACTACACATAATAACGAAAAATAAAAAGTTGATATTTAGAAACTACTTGTTACGATAGATTCAACAATATTACATACCGTAATATTGTTACTCATACATCTATTCAAATATGCGGTCAAACTTTGATAGAGAATAGTGTCCAAAAATTAAGTGT
Organism: Rubia occidens; assembly: GCA_032360425.1. NCBI lineage: Eukaryota > Viridiplantae > Streptophyta > Magnoliopsida > Gentianales > Rubiaceae > Rubia > Rubia occidens. The sequence continues at coordinate 10,165 of JAUOBV010183614.1, forward strand.
GCAATTTGAACTGGGACGGAGAGTAATAAAATGTCACTAACTTGTGTCAAAATATATAAAGTGTTAAAAATTTAACATGTAAACACAAGATTTAAATTAAAAAATTTGACTTTAAAACACATGATTGTAGTGAAAAATAGATTTATGAAAAAACATCACAAGATTTGGTTGGAACATCAAGTGCTAAAAATGAAACATCAATTACGATAGTAAACACGTGCGCATTACGCGGTAATGGGGAGAAAAATCGATCAGCAAATTCCGATCCCGAATCCTGACCTACGAAATTCTTATGACTGGGAATGATTAATTCTCTAATTAGTTGTACCCAACACTCCAAAAATGGTATTTGCACCCAGATCACTCCTTATTTCCTAGCATTTTCAGAAATTCTATTTAGAACCACATTCCTATATAATAGTTGTAAATTATCTAATTTAACCTTGGTCTCACTATGAGACGGTCTCATATAAAACTTTGTTAGACTAAAAATACTAAGAGAAACGTACGTTTTTAACCCTATGTTTTGATAAAAAATGCAGAAATGGCCTTGTAAAATCAGAAAGTGCAAAAATAATCATGGACTTTGTTGACCACAATGTCAACAACCAAATTGGACTAAAATTGGTGAAAATACTATAATATCCTCGAGTTAAAAAATTTAAAAACAAACAAAAATTTGAAAAGACCTCCTCACCCCCAAGCCACAGTTGTTAATTCTCGTACACTTTTCTTCCTCCCAGCCCGAAGCCACTATCTTAACCCATTTCTTCCTCACATCTGCTCCGTCGTCTCAACCAGAAGCCATAGTACCCCAAATTTTCCCATTTTCGATAACCCCACCTCCATCAAAATATCACTGGCCTTCTCCTCAATGGCACCGACACAGTTTCCTCTTTCACTCCATCCATCTTGTTTAGGGTTGAGCGGCGGCGAGGTGTTTTCTGGCAGCACAACACTGAGGTGAGATATTTGAGCGGTGGGGGAGGGGATTTCAGTGACCATGAAGTGTTTTTTGGTGGGGGTGTGGTTGAACGGCTAGGGATGAGCGTTGGGAGAGGTAGTGGTTAGGGTTTCTGGGCGGCAGAGATGTGGTGGCGGGGGAGAGATGATGCTACTGGGGTTTCTGGACGGAAGAGGTGGGAGACGGGGTGTTTTTCGGCAGCACAACGAGTTAGGTAAGGGATTTGAGCGGCGAGGGAGGGGATTTCAGTGGCGATGAGGTGTTTTTTGGCGACGACAGTAGTAGCGGTGGGGGGAAGGGGTGAGGTTGAGCGGCTAGGGCTGAGCGGAAGAGATGTGGTGGCGGGGGAGAGGTGATGCTGCTGGGGTTTTTGGGCGGAGGAGGTGGGCGGCGGGTTCGGGTGGTAGAGGTGATGGTGGTGGGTGCAGGCGGCGGCGATGTGATGATGGATCAGCGGAAGGTGGTGGGCGGAGGTCCGGCGGCGGAGTTGAGAGGTCGTCGCCGTACCTCTCAAATATACTATTTTTAAGCCCATTTTGCTTACTAACCACAATTAAGTAGATATCGGCAAGTCGAGGTCGTCCATAGAGACAGGGGATATTCTCATGTGTTTGCCCATAAAATGGTAAATACTACGCTAGATATATAGATATACATATATATAAAATCACATAAAGAGGGGAGTTTTTGGTTTGGTTTTTCTAAGTTAACTATTTAGAGACAAGTTACACTAATAAAACATACAATTACTAAAACGTGATTAAGTACGAATTATGGAGTCTTGGGGGGAAATTGACTTATACTTCCAAGCCTTCTATCTATCATCGAACATATAATCTATTCAACACCTTTACTACTCATTGTGAAGATAAATCTCTCATTCTTCTTTGATAGTAGTTTACGAGAGTGAATTCGACATCTCTCGCTAAACCTCACTAATGACCCCTTTAGTCGTTCAACGCCTAAAGGTATCCCATTAA
>JAUOBV010183830.1:0-12108 GCA_032360425.1 Rubia occidens
AAATTAGGTTTATTTTTCTTAACAAATTAAATTTAAAGAACGCACAAAATTCAAAGAAGCAAGGAGCAGTGAAGCACGCCATTGAAAATTAATTCCGCCATCGAAATTGAGAATTTTCATTCACAGAGCAAAGATGAGACTTGATTCAACAATCGGCGATTCGGCGCAAAGGGAAAGTAGAGATTAGACGAAAGAATTAGATACCGTAGCATTAGTTTTTCATTGGTCTAGGTTAAATACTTAAATCAAGCATGGAATTAGAAAAGAATAGATACTTTAAAATCGGCCCATCGGCAATGAAAATTGATTAAAAGGGCCCAAGAGGTAATAAAAAGCTTGAATGTAATTAATAGAAATGGAAATTGTGATCTGAAAAATTTAAAAGGAAATAAAAGAAGAAAGATAAAAATTGGTTCATACTATGTAAATAGAGTAGGCACAATTCAATTTCTTACAAGCTCTACAAATAAAAATAATTAGGCCTCCATTCCACTCATGAAAAAAATTTAAAAAAAACTTTTATACATGTAAATATATAATTTTTGGGGCCCTTCAAATATTGGGCCATGTATGGCCGCCAACCCGCACTACATTCAGGCTGGCCCGGCTCCTGCTTTTTATGTGGTTTTATGTACGGGTGTAAAGCTCCACTCGAAATGGTGTGAATTATGACATATTTAATTCATATTTAATGCATTTTTTTTTTATAAATGATGAGATTTTACTATGTATTGAATGAAGTTGGTAGGGTTTTAGGAGGGGTGTTGGTTATGACATGCCAATTTTCATTTCATTAGATTCTAGTACCAGGAACCAAGATACCGCAAGTACAAAAACAAGACATTACAATATGATCCAAAACCTTGGAGAAGTTGGACAAAATGATTGCTCAGCTTATATGGGGAGGCGATATGGATAGCAGATCTTTACACTAGAAATCCTTGGAGTTTGTGTGCAAATCGAAACAAGATGGGGGCCTAGGGCTAAAATCAATGGAAGCAATGAATAAGAAGCTATTGGGAAAGCATGCATGTAATCTTATCAGGAATAAGGACTCTCTCCTCAACAAGGTTTACATGGCAATATACCTTAGGAACTCTAAGTTCATGAATGTTGCTCAAAGAGACTATGATTCTTGGGGTTGGAAATCAATCCTCTAGGCAAGGGATTTGATTACAGACAATTTGGGATGACAGGATAGGTTAGGTAGAGATATAAGATTACAAGATCAATGGATCTCGAAACACACAAATCCAATAATAAACTCTCAATCCGTTGTGGCTATTCGCATGGATTTGAAGGTATGTGACCTCATTACTCAGTCGGGGGAAAGAAGAGTTCCCTAAATCAGAAATATTTTCCCTCAAGCCACGGTTCCACATATTTAGGCTATCAGAGTTTCAGCTTCTCAAAATCAGAAAGATCTTCCAATATGGAGACCCAATAAGGGCATGAGCTACACCATAAAGAAGGCTTATCACATTGCATGCAGGGATTTAAACTCTCAACCGCAACCAGGACCAAACCAACCCAGTTAGGCTTCACAGACGTTTTGGAAGCTCATATGGAATCTTAACTTGCTATAGAAATTGGCAGTTTTGTATGGAGGTTCATGAACAAATCACTTTCAACTGCAGTGAATCTGGTAAGAAGAAACATTCTTGATGATAAGATGTGTGCAAGATGTGGAATTCACAAAGAAGACAAATCCCATCTGTTTCTGAAATGGGATGATTCCAAGAGAATATGGAGAGCATCCACGTTAGGCTTCGACTTCGACCTGATACCTGATGTGGAGATCACTCAATGGTTTGCTCAATTGACAGAGCTTGCACCTGACAAAGAGGCGATAAGATTATCAGTCTGCATATTATGGGAGATATGGAAGCATAGAATCAAAAGGTTTTCAACAATTAACTAAAACATCCAATCCTCTATTGGGAAGAAGCAAATTCTCAAGCTTCCATTCTGAACAGACCTCGTAGAATTGAATTGAGAGCTCTAGACGAGGTCAAGGAACCATATTCAAATAACTGTCCCTTGGGAGGTCATAGAGATCTTGTTCAACGGGGTTTAGAGATACATGAACACATTGAAGATGGGACTATTTTGGTATCCTTTGATGGTTCGTTTCAAGAAAAAATATGGCTTGGAACTGGGGCTTGATTATATCGAGAAACAACAAAATCAGGACAAGCAGACTTCCAGAGTTTCAGATTTCTTCGTTGCGACGCCACCTCTACAAGCGGAAACATGTTTTAGAGCTATCAAGGCGGCGCTCAGAAACAACCTTTCTTCGATCCAACTTTATACGGATTCAACAATCTTGGCATCTTCAATCTATTTCGTTGAAAAGGCACTGGGAGAGATCAAAGGAGTAGTCCTGCTTATTCGGAATTTACTTCTTTCCTTTCATTCCTTAAAGTGAATCAAAGTTACTTCTTTCCTTTCATTCCTTCCATCTTTGCCTATTCCCACCGTCGTTCTCCATTTTCCGCCACGAGTACAGCGGCATTTTCTCCATCTTGGTACTTTTTGATATTGCAGGGTTATATTGGCACATTTAGCTTAAATTTAAAATCATTTTAGCACTTGACTCTTAAAATTATTAATTTTTAAAACTATTTTATACGTATAAATAAAGATAATATTAATTAAATATCGCTACAGTAGATTTTAACAGTTTTTGGAAGGATATATGAAGTATTAATTAATCACGAAGAGCTGAAATATATAGTTCTGTCCCAAAGATGCAGAAAGTGTAGCAGTTAGTTTAAGGTCGCCAAATCACAATTCTCTTTGGCCAAGACAACGACTGGAGGGTGTGGGCGTACGGGATCCAAGAAACGAACTCACGTGGCCACAAAGCCAACACGGATGACTCCATGCGCACCAAAAGGCCAAGGCCAGGGACACCCCCCTCGGTTTCAATTAGCCGCCCCCAGTTGAGCACGACCCTTTCTCTTTATATTTATTCCTATTATCACTGGCGGGCATGCAGAAAAGGAAAGAAAATGCAGCTTAGAGATATAGCTGGGTGCATGAAAGAACTGAGAGGTGGACATTTATTTAACTACGCCCCATGGTTTTGGGCATTGGCCGTTTGAATTCCCATTCGCCGCTTTACAACTTCGGGGAACATGCGACCTTCCTTCCTTGTTTTCACGGCTGTCAACAATTATACTCTCCGTCCCATCATAAGTTATACACAATCATTTTCACGATTTTTAACAAACATGTTTGACCGTTAATATGTTTAGCAACGTGTGATAACGACAATAATATTATTATTTATATGTGATCAAAATTTGGCTGTATTAACTGTCAAATCGTAAGTGTGCAGTTTATATTGGGACAAGCGAAGTAAGTAACATATATGCCTATGCCTGCCTATTATTACCTTTTTGGCAGGACTTATAATTGTTTTTCTTATGATCTAACAAATTTATTTATGTTTGATAAATTGTTTAAAAAATCTCTAATAAAAAATAAGAAATTGTTTGAAAAAATGTAGAAATTTATCTCCTGCTACTTTTAAAATGAGTCAAAATAAACAAATTTTACTTGTGAGGGCATATCCAAGAATGCACTAAATATGGTGTAGCATGTGAATAACGAGTATATAATAGTGTAGTACTCCCTCCGTCCCATGGAAATGTGCACAAAATCTTTTTCACGGTTTCCAAGAAACATGTTTGACTGTAAATATGTGTATCTAAGGACAATAATACCGCACAAAAAAATAATATTTAGAAACTACATGTTTTGACGAATCTAACAGTATCTAATACGATAATATTTATGTTCATATACCTATTCAAATATATGGTCAAAGTTCAACAACTTTGACTACCAAATAGTAAGTGTGCAGATTCGACAGGGACGGAGGGAGTACTATATTTTTTGGGATCTCCAACGATCATCTGAATTACACTATATTTGGTGTGGAGGAATAGTAGAACACTATACTTGTTGTTATACCATTCATTGCACTAAATATACTCCCTCCGAGAAAATGATTAATTTATTTTTTCAAGTCAAACTTTGAAAAATTTGACGTTAAATATAAATTAATATGTATAAAATAAAATATCATGTGAAATATTGTTAGATTCATTTTAACATCTATTTTTAAATATCAATTTTTTAATGAAATTATTGTATGTAGCTAGAGATATTGTTGATAAATATAATTATTGAATTTCGTGAAAAATGTAAATGACTCATTTTCTTTAAAACGGAGGGAGTATTGTTTTATGTTGAAGATGGCCTAAGAACAACTCTCTACCAAACACCCCATTGTGAAGGAGGGAATTTTCTCAACAGATATTTTCCTCCTTTTCTATTTCGTCCATTAATTTGAGATGCAAAATCATTTTTGTCTTCATACGGAAAACGTCCCCATTGACTAAAGGATATTGGATGATTGACTAAAGGATATTGGATGATTGACTAAAGTAATGAAATCAAGCTCTTTCCTACTCTCTTTATGTCTCACTTTGAAATGACTTTTTTTTCTTCAAAATGTTAAAGGAGTGATAGAAATTAAATTGAGAGTATACAAGGTAAAATATGTAAATAAAAAAATTTAAAAATTTACCAAAAATAAAATAGACATAATAAAAAGATTATCCTAAAATAAAAAGTAAGACATTATTAGAGAATCGGAGGAAGTATTATATTTATGATAATGACGAATATAGTGGAGTGTGTGAGATGAAAAGAAAGATTTTGTTTCGTATCATAATTAAAGAGAGTCTTAGTTCAAAAAAATAAATTAAAGAGAGTCTTAAAAAGATCAAGGTGATATTTTTCCAAGGAATTGAATTGGGTTAATAAATTGATTGTAAAGATATTATTATTTTTTTATAATGGGTAAAATGATTTATTTTGTGTTAGTTCTTTGTTTAATGCATATATATCTTTCAGTTTTTTGAAAGTGCACATATACTTCTTAACCAGAAATGATTTATAAAACGCGTATCCCTATAATCGAAGACTAATAATGACGAGGTTGATTCTTCCATTTACCTATAATAAAAGGATGAAAATATCCCTAATTTCAGTTCTGAAATTAACCTAGGCATTTTACCCTCTTGGACTTTTCAGGCCACCAACCCTAACCTAAGCCCGCCGCCCCTCCATCACCCTTAACCTCACCCTATCATCCCTCCACCACCCTGTCACCCCGCACTCCGCCACACGTGCCGCCATGTTGGTCAAAATCAACAAACTCCTCTAAGCCTACTCAGGCATCCGACTCTCCTAGAAGGCATCACCACCTTTCTCAACACCAACATCACCCCGTCGCTGCCTCTGTGTGAAATCATCAACATCCCCGACGACCTCGTCTCGCTCTCCCACACTGTAGGAATGCTCACCGTCCGCCCCAACTCTAAGGTCGTGGTACCTAATTGTGAGACCTTAAATGTCGAGGAAGCATTGTACCTCGTCGGCCTCAACGCCTCATTCTTCAAGCCCCAAACAAAGGAAGGCCTCGAGCTTGTCAACTGTGGCATCATCAGCTCCGGTCTCGCCTCTGTAGAGCTCTTCGACAAAAATGTCCTCGTTGTGAGATCCAAAGTTCTCTCCGTCATCTTCGTCGAGGTGATGAACGGGAAGCCGCAGTTCAATAACAATCTCACCCAAAAGCTGAAATACCATCACGGTTAGATCGAGGCGGTTGCGTCTAGGAGAACATCCTCGCCAGCAACGGCTTCGTCAAGGCGGCCGAGAAAGTTCAGGAGATGGATCCCTTATAGAAAATTTTCATTTTCATTTTTTTAATAAAGGGCAAAATGGACATTTCAAATGAATCCGAAAATTATCAAAATTAACCAAAATTTCAGGCGACACTAGAGGTATATGTGCACTTTCAAAAAATTTAGGAGTATATGTGCACTAAACAAGGAATTGGGGGACATGAATACACATTATTCTTTTATAATTAATTGAGATTAAGGTTTTCATATAATAACAAATTTTCATTTTGCATCTTTCTTTTTTGGTAACCTGTCCCCTTGTTTTATCCACCCTCTCGTATTCTCCGTCATTTTGCCACTGTCCTTCTGCCCCTTCTCAACATCTTTTCGCCATCGTTCTCTGTCGTTTTCTACAGGCGTTCTCCGCCATTTTTTCCACCGATGTTGGACATATTGTCTTTTTCATTTTGTGGCTGTAACAATGAAGAAATTGTCGTCGTAACTACCGTTTCGAATTCGTCGCCCGTAGTTTGCTTCAAATTCGTCATCATCGTTGTTTCTTCTCGGTGTTATTGTTGGTACGACGATAATTTGTTCGTTTCTTTCATTTAGAATTTATCAATTGTTAGGTTTTTTTATGCTTTTTAATTGGTTTCATGTTTAGGTGATGGCAAGGACCAAGCATTGTTCTTATAGAAAAGGTGATCCTACACATGTTAGAAATTCTCGTCAAAGGAGCATAAATGTTGTAGCTAAGGCTGAGAGTTCGTCTAATATGTTAATTTTTCTATTTTGAATTATTTTTTGGCGCCTTTGGATTTGTTAGCGATGTTGAATTTTAGTTTTTATAATATGCATTTGATTATTTACATGTTGCATGTATTTGTTTTTAGTGTGGATAAATTAGTTATTCTCACTAGTAGAGCTATTAAAGGCGGTAATGGAAGGTGGTTTTTAAAAATCCTCTAATAACCGCCTTAAAATGAAGCTTCCAAACTCGAAAACCTAGGGTTAATTAAAGGCGGTTTAGGGTTGAACCGTCTTTAATTAGCCCTAATCAAAGGTGGTTTGGCATAAAGGATTTTCTATGGTCTTGTTATTATCATATTTTCAAAAAGGAATGAAAGCTCTACTAGCAAGATGATATCAACAATGTGAGAAATTCTTTAACTAGACATCTAATCCACAATCAGTCAACAACCCTGGGGATTCCTGATATTTCTATTGTATCAAAAGTTAGATAAATATTGAAGCATAGAAATGTCGGAATAGATTTCTAGTAATTTATATTCCTATATATAGATTATTGCTTAGTTAGCTTTATCTATATATATTTATCAAGGTTCGAGATACTATCATGTATTGTGTTACATTTGGGGTTGTGAATCGAGGCCTTTTTTGTTCCGGGAATATAAATAAAATTGAACTTTTACCACAAGAGCAGACAGTACTCCGAGTCCAAAAGTTGTTTCGGCCCATCTCTTTATCATTATCCATAGGCCCGATTCAAATTTTCAAACTCGAAAATGGAAGACCCGACACTATTTCTGAGTTTGGAATTGTGTGAGAATTAAATAAAATTTGAGCGACAAATGGATAGAAATTGGACGGAAAGATGAGACGAGTCCGGAAACAGTATAGGTTTTATCAAAGAGCCAAACTTTGTAGTTCTGAGCTTAAAAACATTTAAAGCTTCTGAGTTTGTAAAATGTGTCCAAGGTCCGACGAAGAGAATGTGGTTTCCGAACTCGGAAGCCATTAAAGGCGGTCCGTCGGTTTTTTTAAAGGCATTTTTTTAATCGTCTTCGTCAGTGATTTTTAATGATGGTTCTCGGAACCACCTTTGTTTGTGGCTGATCAAAGGAGGGACCATTAAAGGTAAATGACCCCCTCCCACACCAGTGTCTGTGTCTGATTGCTAATTTTAAATTAAGAATTACATTTTTTTTGTTACTACATGTTACACTATTCAGCATTCAGTGTACATTTGTTAGTTATACTGCGTATAAATTTTATTTCTATCCATTTTTTATTGTTAATTTCGAATAAGGAATTGCACGTCTTTATTTAAATGTTGCATTTCTTACTATTGAGTATGTATTTGTTAGTTCAACATGGGATGGTTTATTATGATTATTTTGATGTTTATTGTTGATTTGAATTTACGAATTGCATTTGTAAACATCGAGTGTATATTTGTTAGTTTGATTGTTGGTTTGTGTTTTTTGTGTATTTTTTATATTGAATTAGGAATGCATTTGTTTAGGTATATGTTGCGTTTATTAGCACTTAGTGTGTATATCTTTTCACAAGAGCTCCATCCAAACCTGTTTTTAAGATATCTTTCGAAGATTATGAGTTATCGAAGGAAGGGATAATAAATCAAGAAAAATAATAAAGTTTCAGGAATCGTGTGTTTCTAAGAGCAATTTTTTTTATACTTTGTTTTATTAAGTTGTTGTTTTTACTGGTTTAATGCTTATATATATTGTGTGTGTGTGGTATAGTTTCTGAATTGGCTTGCCGGTCTAAGATGCTACATGCGAGTTAGACTCTAGGAGTCCCTACTCTGGCAGCTATTTATAAGTGTTCTCATATTCATGGGCCTAGGAAGAAAATGTTGAATGTTACTGTTTAGAATAAAAAGAACGATGTTCATCAATCCCAATCTTTAATTATGATTCATTGATGGGTGGAATTTTAGATGCTAGTGCGAAGATGGGTTGTCCTATTTTGAATGCTGCTAGTTCAAATGTTCAACAGATTGTTGGTGATGGCATCAAATGACTGGATGTTGCAGGTACTGTATTTTACTCTAATGTAGTATATGTTATTTTTAGTGTGTTTATTTTTACATGGCAGCTTTATTAATTTATCTAAATACTTTGTATGTTGAAATAATGTATTGATTGGTTAGTTTTAATATATTTTTTTCGTAGGCACAATCACATATGATGTAATAAATAATGATGTTGTAGTTGAGGGGTAAGTGTGCCATGTTGACACATCTTTTCATTTTATAAATGCCAGACTGTTAAATGTGTTCAGTTTTCCAAGGCCAAACGAGTGCCTGAGTGGTTATGGGTAAGTTTAAACTCACAACTTCCTGGATATTCTCCAAATATCGTTTATCATTGCTATTCTTGTAACTTACCTATATAACGGCATCGCTATTGGGGAATATTATCAATTGTAGTTCATATGTGATTGAATAGTACTCAAGCTCCAGTGTGGTTTCTCTAGTGGTTATGTGTTGTGTTGTGTTGTCATTGAAATTGAAATTGTTGGTGAATGTGTGTAAGTTCTAAACTTCCAATTGGTAACATAGTGTGGGATTTTGGGGTGGTTGTGTTATGTTCCTAACATCTTACTAGTTTGGTGGAAATCCATCTCAGATGAGTTGGTTGGAGGAACTATCTCCATTGCCGACGACGCAGCCTTGGTTACATTTCTAGTGGGATTTTCTAAAGAAGCACATGCAAGCTGTAAAAAAACCATTTGTATAAATATTTTTCTTGTGATTTATCTATTGTTTATTGATGTCTTGTGTCCTATTTTTTCTAGGATCGGCGAACTCGGGGTGGAAGATGATAATGGATTTCCATCTCATCCAGTCACATTCACGAGAGCCAAGGGAAACCGGTGCAAGGAGAGGTCTAGACTCGCAGTGGTTTGGCTCTAGGGGAAATATGGTTGCGCAGTTGAAAAACTCGCCTGATTAGACTGGTTTCAAGAGTTTGTTCAACTTTGCATGGACGAAACTATCTTATGGCAATTCATCGATCCCTGACATACTACCCTATTTTCAGATTGGTGCCCTCGTGTCTGGGATACATCACAAAATACGAGATGGTGTCGCGTAAGAAAATTTGACTATGATCAAACGCCTAGCTTAGAGTTGTGTGATGAGGCTCTAGTGACATTGCATCTCAACACCGCCATCATAGGCGGGCTAGTTCACAACCTTGAACCTATTTAGCTATCTTATTTATGTATTGGGTTTACTACTTTAAACAATGTAATGTTATTTGATGTAATCAAATAGATTAAGACGAGCATTCTATTATAATCTATTATTTTTATGTCTATCTTGGGGTCTTCCGAGCCCAAAACTAATTGTTACTTTACTGGTTTCCTTAAGCCGAATAGTTGTTTTAGTTTTAAATTGTGTACCCTGCTTGGTATTTTTCATATCGTTAATTCTTTATGATAGACCTAATCTCCATGCCTATTTTTTTGTTGTAGCTGCATCCTCGAAGATATAAGACGGCGAGAGAAGTGAACCTAATATAATTTATTTTTCAATGCTACCACATGCCTAGATTTTATGTGTTGGGCCATACCTTTTCGTTGAAAGTTGGATCAGGGTAACGATTATTCGCACCTGGCCAATAACTTGTGCTTTTGTAACTGTTCTTTCTCTTCTAGAGTATGTGCACACTGCTTCATTGTAGATTGTTTCATTCTTACTAGTGATTTTTGTGATTGTGCCAAGTAATAACTATCTTAGCTAGAGGATCCCGACCTTTCCCAGTATTATGAAAGCCTAGAGAGAAAAAATTGTCTCCACAATCGGCGTCACTAATATAGGAAGATTCCTTCAGGACCTTCATAATCTCCAAAATTAGCACGGGTTGGCTTGATCATCCGGTGGACCTGCAAACATGGTCCCGGGAAGTTTTGAGGACTAAGCTCTGATGCCCAAGTCAGCTTTTATTTTGGTGTAAGATTTTTGTTGGTGAAAATCCCATTACATTCTTACTATTCTAGATTTTCATTTATAGTCAATGAGCTACGTGATCATGGTTGATCGTGGTTCGTGTTGTTCCTAATATTATTGGATCGGGGCTTTTCTAAAATGTTCATGAGCGATGATCATCTTTACTTTCGAGGCAAGGTGCTCACTGCGTTGTGTGAGCTACTCTTTGTGTTCGTTGTCTCGGTTCACTGGTGCAAGGTATTACCTTTGAGTTAGACTTCGATTTATTTTGGGAGGTGTTACACGATATTGTGTAAACCTTTTCAACATGTAACCAAACATGTGGTTAAATAATAGATATGCAATATTTTATTAAACATGTACAAGTTTAGTATTTAGAATATGTACAAATTCATAAGTTGTTGAAGTTATACTCCATCTGTCCCAAAGTAAACTGCATAGAATGTTTTTTACGGTCTTCAAGAAATATGTTTGACTGTTAATATATTTAACTATGTATAATAACAGTTAATAAAAAGTTGATATTTAGAAACTACTTATTGTGATGAATCCAACAATATCACATATGATAATATTGTTGTTTATATATTTATTCAAATATGCGTTCAAAACTTGACATTGTTGACTGTTAAATAGTAAGTGTGCATTATAGTTTGGGGCATAGAGAGTATGAGAAATAAATTCATATTGTGGGTAAATAAGTATTGCTTGCAAGCTAAGTAACACTTTTCTAATCTAATAACTTAAATATAGACATATCTACTTTCTAGTAGAATTTGGTTTTTCTTTTGCACATGTATTTTCCACGTGGCATTGAAGAATAGTGTGATGTTGGTGCTCTTATTTCTTTGTGATGATAATATGCATACGGAGAAGATATCCATGATGAATGTTGTGCTCCATTTCTCACTAATATTGTACAGTCGTTGAAACCATGAGTGATTTTCCAACTTGTAGTTTGCGATCATGGAGTTCCATTTCTCTTCAAAATCAGTTGGAACTGCACATCCTTTCAAACAATATTCGAAAGAGTTTGTGAATGGTTCATCTTTCTTCAATTTTCCATAATGTTGGATTGCATTTTTCTTTATGTGTTATAAGCACAACGTGTGTTTTGTGTTCTGAAAGACCTGAAATTTAGGCCAAAACGAAAGTACGAACAATTTTCAAGATATTTGATTTTGTAAGTAACTAATCATTCTTATAAGCTAACATATCTGACATTTAAGCTAACGTATGCAGTGTGATGAGACGGTAATATGCTATCTTTTTAACACATTTGACACTCATTTTTATTGTGTTTTCTTAGTGGTTAGCTAGTAAATTATATGTTTTACCGAATAGGGGGTTAGAATCATCTTGTGTGGTTTATTCACCCTAATTTCCCTATTTTGTAGCATTTAGTTGTGTAGTGTGTTTTCCTCTATGATGTGATCATTACTAGGAGATTTTTTGTGCTTAACGGAGATCAATTAATGGAAAAAGCCATTTGCAATGACGGTATAAGATTGAAGAAGGTCATTCGTAATAATAGGAAGACCACATACAAAGTGGTAAAACATAGACTGAAGAAAGAGTGAAGAGAAGATAAAGTAGCGGGATAAGAATTATCCGAGTTTTGAAGCCGAGTTGTGAGAATGATACAAGAAGAGTTGGTGTCCATGGAGAGCATAGTTGGATTCGTCT
>JAUOBV010184043.1:0-12106 GCA_032360425.1 Rubia occidens
CACTTGGAAATATCCCTCTTCTCTGTGGACGACCCGACTTGCCAAACTACCTACTTAGTTGTATTTAGTGAGCAATAAGGCTTAAAAATTACATCTTTGAGAGGTACGACGACGACTTCCCAATATGGATTGATATTTGTAGTTTTTTTTCTCATGTTGAGGTTTTTCATTTTCCCGCTGAAGTTTAGGTGATAGGAGTTTATGTTTGTAGTGTCTTTATTCTCATGTTAATTTTTTCCGGATGAGGTTATTTTCTTAGGAGTTGATGTTTCTAGCTTTTGGGCGATATAGGTTGATATTTGTAAAAATAAATTAAAAAATATTGTTGATATTTTATGATTTTCAGAGTAAAGAATTTATACTCGTGGGGTGCAATAGGTTTTTGGTTGATATTTTTAGTTTTTTCCTCTCACATTGCTGTTTTTCATTTTTCGGGTGAGTTTTCGTTGATATGAGTTGATGTTTTGTAGATTTTTTGGGTTACATGGGTGGATATTATTTTTTTTCTCATGTTGATACTTTTCATTTTCTAGGTGAGTTTTAGGTGATAGGAGTTGATGTTTGTAGAATTTTTGATGATATAGGTTGAAGTTTTGTAGTGTTTTTTTCTCATGTTGATATTTTTCATTTTCTAAGTGAGGTTTAAGTGATGAGAATTGATGTTTGTAGTTTTTTGGTGATATAGGCTGATGTTGGTAGGGTTTTTAAAGAAAATTGATAAATTAAGCTTTTTGATGATATTTTGATGATTTTCATATTACGAGATTTATGATTTTCAGTTGATATTTTCTTACTTGCATTAAATATTTTTTCAATTTTTTGTTGATTTTAAAAAATATTTTTTGCTGCAATTTTTGGTCAATATGCTATGATTTTTAGTTGATGTTTTGCTAGTTGTAGCTGATATTTTTTATTTTCAGTACGATGACCATTTTTTTTTTTTGCATTTTCTAAAAAAAAATATATTTTTTTGAATTTTGACTTTTTTTGCAGAACGCAACTAGCGGGAAAATGATGGGAACAAATTGAAGAAAATTCCCTTGAAAAGTTTTAGAGATGGGTCCCTGAAAAAAATATTCTAGATAGGTCCTTCGAATGTTTTTAGAGATAGTTTCCTGGAGCTAGAATAGAGTTAGAATTGTATAAAAACCTCTGCCTAAATTTTTGATTTCCTTTCAGGAGGCCATCTCAATTAAATATATTACATTTAAAATTATTTTTTATTAGCATAAAAACAAAGGACATTATTTGACAAAGGAATGTTTCTCACAAAACACATTTTCTATAAAAAGGAATCCTCTCTTAAAACTAACTTTTTTGTTTTCTTCTTGTGGGGTGATGGCCTACCTCCACCAGATTCGATAGTTTTCCCCACTTCCAAACTCTCGGGTCTAAATAGGAGGCAAAACTTTAACATTTAACATTTAACCCTGAAATTTTGAATTTTGCAAACCCTTACTGGATAATATTGAATTGAATTTGACCTTCAAAATTATAGGATATGGATTAAATTTTATAACTTTTTTTTAAAAAAAACTATAATTATTTTACTGTGTGAAATGTAAATTTTAATTTAAATAATTTAGTTCAAATAAATTTAAGTGTTCATTCAAAAAACCATACAATTGGACTAAATAAAATCATGTAATAAATTAATTATTTTAGTTAAATGTTTTTTTTAAAAGCGAGATATAAATATATTAATAACTAAAAGGGAAATTATAGATTGTTCTTCCAAGTAACTATCTCTCCCTAAAATCCTCCATCTCCTCTTCACGCACCACCTTTGCTGTTGACAGCTCTAATTCTTACCGGAACCCACACCGGCCTTTTCCATGGATGGTATCCCCCCTCATGGGGGTACGAAATCCTTCTCAATGACTCTCAACACCAAAACCTCGCCACTCTCCGCATCCTTCCCTGATAATCCAGAGATTAAATCTAAAACCCAACATTTAGGAGATATTTCTTGCCTGTACTCAGTCGATGATATCCAAGCCCTCTCAGTCCACTACTCTAATGCCTTAATTAGCAAATTTCTCAAAGGGAAGCCAACCATAGAGCAGCTCGAGTCCTCCTTAAAAAACAGCCGAGTTCTATGACCGCTGTCACCTTTGTTCGCTAGATAATAAAAAAGTCTTGATCCTGTTTGACGAGACACATGACTTTCAGTGTTGCTTGCATAAAGGAGTTTGGATGTTCAATGGTGCTATAATGAAAATCTTCAGATAGACACCCGACTTATGCCCCAAAGCCGAGTCTCCATTGTTCCTATCTAGAAAACAATCCATAATACCCTCTTTATTATTATTACAATACTGTTGCAACTGTATTGATTGGTAATATCCTAGTTACTTTTATTTAAAAGGATGCATCAACTTGACCATTGACAACTAAAATCTGTGTAGAAATTGATCTCTTGAAGCCTTTGAAACATTTGATTTGTCTAGGCTCATTAAATAATAGCAAGAAATTCCTTGTTGAAGATAAAGATGTACCCCTGTACTGCCAGTATTTCTCCAAACTAGGTAATAAAAAGTGCACCCATAGGAGTCTTAATCCTCATTATAACTCACATCCTATTTGGCATCCCATAGGGGGACACAGAGAATTAAATCCTGTGGAACCTAATGGAAAAATCATTGTTGAACCATCCCCAAGCATACCCAGCATACAAACCCTCAAGATATTAAAATCCACAAAGCTATTAACAATCTTAGAAATACCCCTTATGTGTTCAGCAGCTACATGAATTACTTAGGAATGGCAAAATCCCTTTTAGTGCCATGTTCATACCCTATCTCTTGATCTTATTGATCTCATCACTAAGCCTCCCCAACTTGGGTTCCATTATGCTGAAGATGATATGGACATCATCCTAGGTAGGTGTACCTCCACCACTCCAGCTAATCTCATTAACAAGCTCTTTCACTCATAGCGAAGAAAAATCTCAAACAAGTTTATGCCTCTACTAGAACTTAAGAGTTCAAAATGTCTGCAGCCATAGGAATCCCATTATCACTTTGGGAAAGAAGACACTTGTCAGGAAGTTAACTCATCCCAGGTAAACAGGGCACGTGTATCATCTCTATTTCCTTCTGTCTAGCATAAAGAATCTGATCTCTCTATTGTAGACAAGAATGGATCTGAGAAATGTAATTTTTTACTAAGCTAAATAAAATGATTCTTAGATCATTATAGAAACTCTCAAAATTTGGTGAATTATGATGGGTACAACTTCTTATGTGAATTTTTAGTTAGGAATATTAGAGATAGACAGTTTATTGCTTAGGCTAAAAATTCTGATTAGGACTAACATTTTTCATCTTATATGCCTTATTGAACCTCTGCACCATAACAAATGTTGTGATAAATACATGTATAACCTTGGATATAATTATTCTATGTATGCTAACAATGGACATTATTTGACAAAGGGAAAGTTTCTAGATTTGCCATTCCACTAAACACATTTCCTTAAAAAAAAGGAATCCTCTCTAACAAAAATAACAACTTTTTTGTTTTCTTCGTATGAGGTGGTGGCCTAACTCCACCGGATTCGATAGTCTTCCCCACTTCCAAACTACCAGGTCTAAATAGGAGGCAAAACTTTAATGTTTGATATTTATCCCCTAAATTTTGCATTTTGTAAACCCTTACTTGATAATATTGAATTGAATTTGACCTTCAAAAATATAGGATTTGGATTAGATTTTATAACCTTTTTAAAAATCCAATATTTAATTTCTTGTGTGAAGACCTTAGAGGAGCCCTCTCATTCTCCCAAGCTTGAAGAACAAGTCCATGCGCTTGCTTTCATGATCAAAAAGTTTATTAAAGAGAGTGCTCAACAAGTTAAGGTGTGTGGCATTTGCAATCTTCATCACCCGACTGATACATGTCCGCAAGTGGTAGACGACTTTGAGGAGGTGAAGACCTTAGATTTGAATGGTGGAAATAGACATTTTTCTAGGGGGTAACAAAAAGGGTTTTGAGGGAACCAAGGTGGAGATAGACAAGACCCCCATGCAAATTACTTTAATCCCTGATACCGTGAATACCTAAACTTCTGGTGGCACAAGGACAACCAATGGTATAACTGAGGTGGACCACCCCAACCCTACCCAAGGGGAGAAGGACCTTCCAACACCAATGCTCCATTGTACAAGTTGGACCGGGAGGAGATCCTAGATACAATCACACACCTGGAAAAGAAGAGTGATGTGCTTGTGGAGTGAACAAGGAAATAGATTGAGGAACTCAGCACAAGATCCTTTTCAAGTATTCAGAACCTCGAAGTGAAAATTGTTCAACTTTCCACATCGGTGAGCCGGCTTAAGGCTAGGGAATCCGGGAAGCTACCATCCCAACCCGAGGTTAATCCATCCAATGCGAGTGCCTTGTAGTTGATAAGAAGGTAGGAGGTATGTGAGGCTGAGAAGGAGGTCCTGCTAGAGGATGACAAATCGATGGAAAGCAACAAGACCAAACTCGAAGAAGAAGAGATAGTAGTTGAGGAGGATCCCTCAAAGGAGCTCCCCACCACCGAGGCAAGGGTGAACCCACTGCAACCGTTTCCAAGTGCTCTAGGGGGAAGGCCAAAGGTGACAACCAATTACGCTCAGAATTGTCAAGGCATCGATAAGGTTGAGGTTAGCAGCCCTGTTCTTGATGTCATTGAACAAGTTCCCTCATGTGCTAAATTTTTTTAAATTCTTGCACTGAAAAAGGAACAACCAACTAGAAAGGTAGGTCAACTGAAAATAAGGGGATTAGCCACTTTAGCTCATAAGAACATTCCTAAAAAGTGTGATGACCCCGGAATATTTTCAATCCCTATCTCTTTAGGTGGTAAATTGGGGAAGAATGCTATGATTGACTTAGGTGCCTCTATCAATGTTATCCCGTTCAATAGGTGAGCTTAGGGACACTAGGGTTATTTTCCAACTAGTCTGACCATTCCCAACCTAAACATAGTGGTTTAGTTAAGGATGTTATGGTTAGGGTAGCCAATCTAGTGTTTCCGGCAGACTTCTATGTCCTTAATGTAGTGCACGATGGAGGTGCGCCCCAATTTTATTGGGGAGACCATTCTTAAAATAATCAAGGACCAAAATAGATATCCATTTGGGAACACTAACCCTAGAGGATGGTGTTGATAAGGTTAGGTTTGAGATTGACAAGTCTAAGCATGATTAACCTATTTCTTATCTTGTGTGCAATTTTATATCTTTATGTGATGAACTTATTCAATGTGATAATCCTTTCATGATTTATGATGATGAATTTCATGATGAGTTCCTTGATGATATTGATGACAGTGATGAGAAAAATTAGGTTTTGAGCTTTAATTGTGATAGTAATGTTGATGTCATCTATGCCATGCATGAGTTAGTGATGATCTCTTTATTATGGACTCTATGGCCACTAACATGAAGTGGTTTGTGAAGAGTGGTAAGGAAGGGCGTACACTCTCTATGGTTAGAAAAGAGCATGAAGGTAAAGGTGACACTTTATGGAGGCCTCTCCACAAAGATGTAATTGTGGTTGGAGTCACAGATGGAAACTCTGGAGAGCCAATGGTAGGTTTGTTTTAAGTAGAATTCATGAAGAATAAGTTGTGAGGATGACAATAAACATATAGTGTTCTCTTTCTTGCTTTTTTTTAATGTTCTTGGTAGTAGGAAATTTCATGTTTTTGTTCGTGTGAAAAAGGATTTTTTGTGGAATTATGGTTGACTTTTGGGTCTAAAGATCCAAATTCATGCTTGTGGTATAAGGAAATAGAACTTTAGTGAAAAAGTGTTAGAGAAAAGAAGGTGTTGGGGAGGAATGGGTTGTGTAATACACATGCCTTGCGTAAGATGATCTTGCACGAGGCCTTCATATGGCATGGGTAGTGCCTATGCCTTGTGCCATTCTGCAAACGTGCAGAAGTGCATAATTTTTGCCGATTTGAATTCTTGGACTCCTGTCCCATATTTGGAAGATATCTTCCTCCCTAAGCTGCTAATGTAAGTGTACTACACTGAGCATTAACACCTTCCTTGGGCATTAATCAATGACAACATTTACTCCAAAAAATGCTAGTTTTGACCAAACCACTTATATTCTTTTTTACCTCTCTCCTAAGCAACCCATTTTTAAAAGGTATTTGATACTCCAAATCTGAAGTCAGAGTACTTTCTCCCATCCATAAAGGCCATTCAACCCACTATAAATACCACCAAAAACATACACCATCACCTCATAATTTAGGGTTTTTGAAAATTGGATACCCTCTTTGAAGAGAAAGCCTTCCTTGCTTTTGTTGTGTGATTTTCAAATCCTAATCGCCAATTTTAGGTAAGTTTATGAATTTTGTGCTCTTTTCTTTCTTCACCATGATTATGTTTATGTAGGAGGCAAGAATTTGATTTTTTTTGTTTTTGTTTTGGGGAAGTATGTTGGCTGTATGCATGTTTTTGTGTCAAACTAAGTGTAGGAGGAAGTTTATGATCTATGTGTTGACATGACATGATTTTCCATGAGTTGGTTGTTTAGGAATAATGGTTCTTGTTGAATAATCTATGATGAATATGATTTTGTATTCTTGCCATTAACATCTTTTTATTGTTGTGAAAGAATGGCTCCTAAAAGGAATAGGCCGGAAAAAGGAACAACTTCCCGAGGTGAGAAAGGGAAGCAGTCGACTAAAGTTGGGAGAAAAGGGCCAAAAACCTCCCTTCCTCCTAATTATTCCTTTGTTGTTTATAAGTTCATGGGGGTTGCCAAAATTTAAGGGAGTATGGTCCGGAAGTGAAAGTATCTTATTAGTCCAAAGAGGACCATCTTGGAGACAAAGTTCGTATACAAGCAGACCTTGGTAGCACTAGTCCTAATCGATCCCGTCACCTATTTTCTAGGAATCTTAGGCCTAGAGGGCTTCCTAGAGATGCACACCAAAACATAAATAAGGTGTACTTTAGAATTTATGGCTATATTGGAGAAAACAATGGACAATGACAGGAAGAGGATCATCATTTTCCATTTGGATGACAAGGACCAATCGATTACCCGTACGAATTTTGCTCGAGCATTTGGGTGAAAGTACGGGAAGAAAGTTCCAAGGACTCACTGACAAAGGATTGCTTTCTCATTGAGCGGCTTTCGGCTGAGCTTGACGGGCATAGATAGGAACCACTTGGGCAAGAGTACCGCAATAGTCCACCCATATTTGCAGTACGTACACTCACTTTTATCCATGGGAGTTTTTTTCCACAGAGAGATCTCTCAATGCCCTAACTGAGACATCCAAATCCTCTGGGCGATGACTCCGAAAGGAAATTTCTAACCCAAATTGGTGGGGGCTTTCTTGAAAGAATACTTAGCGGCGGAGAAGAAGAAAGGTGGAAAGATACTTATGGGAGGCATGGTCGGGATCTTATCCCAATATTTAGGACATTCGACTCCATCTCTCTTTGTCGTGGAAACTTAGGTTGTTTGGGGATGAGGTAAACTATGGATAAGTTAGCAAAGGTCCCAATGATTTCCTCCACTACATCGGAGGATCATTTTATTTGGTTGTATGATGGTGCCTTGGTGTGCAACTTCATGGTGCTCCTGTAACCCAAACGCACAGCCATCAACCACTACACCGTCCTGGAAGAAATCGTCCTAGCTCCCAATCCAAGGTTTGAGAAGGTGTTCTACAATACCCTCTTGACCCATACATGGACATTGAGGAGGAAGATGGTGAGATTCCACCTAGAGTGCCATCTACTCGTGCTAGCCTAGAAGCAGATTTGTTCGACTAATTTTGTACTTCTGGGGAACATTTTCATGAGTTCAACCAAAATAATGCAAGAGTTTGGTCACGTGGTAGGAGGGATAAGCTTACAAATGGAAGGGTTCGGGTTAGGCTTGACACCATGGATGACACCATGAGAGCTTAGGAAGTTTGATTGGATTCTATTGAGTGGGAAGTGAACGAGGAATTTTCCAGTGCGGATGAGAGAGCCGATGTACTAGAGAAATCTAAAGAGAAATTGATAAAGAGGATGCATTCTTCAAGGCTTGAGGGCTTTTGCGTTCTAATTCCCATTGAGAGGCAATATTGAGGCAAGAAGAGGGGAGGAGAAGGTGCGAGGCTAGGTACATGAGAGTGGGCCCTTCGGGGTCCCAAGAGTGAGTGCTCTATTTCCCCTACTCTACTTATGATTTTTGTGGGGACAATGTAAGGTTTAAATGTGGGGGAGGGAGTAGTTAGCCACTTAGGAATTCCAATAAAGTTCCTTGGTTTGGTTTCATTTTTCTTTTTTTTTATCTTCATGTAGTATGAAACCCAACTTATGGGCATTTTATTCTACAAAAAAATTGAAAATATATATATATACACCCAACTAAGTTGAAAACTCAAAAGGGCGACTTAGGCAACAATGGGAAAGCCCCAGATAGGTTGAAAAACCTATGAAAAAGTGAGAGACCATGGTGTGGAAAAATGTGAGAAGTGAGGAAACATTTATGGGAAGATAGGATGAAAACCAGAAAGGGTTCTTAGGAAAAATGAGAAAATGGAGAGAAATTGAAAAATCCAATGGTTCTCTTTGACTGTCATTTGGAAATCATTTTGGTAGAGTGAGTTAAGTTCACACTCATCGTGAATATCACCTTTTGTTGTTATGATTGGTTGGATAGATTGTCTTAGCTTCTATGGGGAGTGAGAGTTGTGGGATTCTTGCATCTTTAGAGGAATTGGGTAGTCTAGGAATAAATGTTGAATGTGTTGGGGAACTCTTGGCATGCTATGTTCCGCTTAGATTTTTTATCGTTCTTGTTTACTCATGAACGAGTAAAGGTTTAAGTGTGGGAGGATTGATCTGAACCTAAAAGCATGTATTACCAATGAATTAAGCACATTTGGTAAGTACAATATGAATGGTTGATTGCTAGGTTAAGTTGGTTTACATCACAACGGGTTAAGATAGCCTTTGTTGGTTTTCTTGTCTAAATCATTAGTTTTTTATACCTAATGGATGCTATTTCCTTACGAGCATCTAGATCCTATTTGGTTAGCTTCATTATAGATTGCTCGTAAGCACTTTGGAGTAGAAGGCTATTCACAAGGATGGTAGTAGATTGTAGAGGGCCATTCCCAAGGATGGTTCTAGACTAAAAGCCACACGCTTAATCATGGTAAATGATGGAAATGTGCAAGAAGAAGGGAGTTGAAACCCTAAGAAGTAAGAAGACTGGAATGGCCATGATGTATTGCACAACCCAAGCTAGCCAACAGTGTGGTGCATGAGTAATTTCATGGGTCGGATTGTATTGCACGGCCTATGTAGTTCAATCAGATCATGCGGCTAAGTATGAAGTACAGGTTGTGCCATATTTCACGGCCTGTGCCCCTTAAAGTTCAAAATTTGAATACCAGCCCACATCCCGTGATGATATGCATGGTTGCACCATCAATTTTCCAATGAATCAACTCCCAGCCGGCGGCCCGCAAAGTATTACACTGGCTGTGCAGTTCAAATGCTCAGAAGATCTTTCCATCCGGTACCCGCAAAGTATTTCATGACCATGTAGTTCAAGTGTTCAGAAGTTTTTCCTAGCTGGTGGTCCATGAGAAAATGCACGACCGTGCCGCTAAATTGCATGGAAACAAGCAGCCATTCAGTGGCCCATGCCCTATTGCACGGCCTGTGTGTTATTTCACGGCCTGTGACCCATCCCCTCCTACATCGCTAATGAATCACGGGAGGTTCACTAATTAGCAGAGAGGGAGGCTATGAGTTTAAGATGTGAATTTTATTGTTGCTCCCATTTCTACTACTATGCTTCCTATGGGGTAAATAGTGGCAATACCAGGGTCGTCCACAGAGATGCTAGGAATCTAAAAGTTAACTAAATATAGCCATGATCACATAGTTAATCCGATCACGTGCCAAGAATATCTAATGTTGCTAAAACAGGCTTGGGGGTGGTTTACTAACAAATACTAGCATGCAAATCTCAGGAGAATAAACTATATACACTAGCATTTGGAGAGTATTTGCGTAACATGATCGATGTTGTTTCGATACTCTATTCCATCACAAACAAGATGTACAACCTATTCTAGTGTTTATGACATGTGTTGTGGTCGATGGTTAACACTTCCCCATACCTGTCATGCAGGGTGCACATGTAATCTTCCATCGACACCGCCTCCGTAATTAGGGGAGTGAAACAACAGCCCTGCCTGCTATGCAAATATGAATCTCTCCCATACGATTACGTCCCAGGAACTACACCATGAATGCTTCTCCCTATGCCTATAAAGGCAAAGGGAGTGAAGCACCTTATCGATGGCTCTATGGTTGCTTGACACTAACTCTAGTTTGCTACTAATTCTATCTCTATCAATAACTGTTCGAGCCAATTCCTCGGTTAAGACTAGTGTATGGTCGATCATAATGTTGACTCGGTAACCCACATGCACACACGCCTATGGTCCCAGACTATCGTTACCCTGAGCACATATAAGTTTCCTTCCACAGGGGATATCAATAAGTGCACCAACATCAAAGTAGACCATAGTGACAGTCATGCAAATTAATAAGAACATGAAGAACAAGACAACATAATAATCATAAACACATGGAAGTAGGTAATCCAAGGAATCTCAAGAAACAAACATCAAATCATGAATACAAATACAAACCCCAAGTTAATAACTACTCCTTAAAAATAGATCCATGGAAAATATTGAGTTACATGCCATGGATCTAGGAAAAAAAGAAGAAGAACTCTAAAGAGAGAAAATTCCTTCCTATCTACTTTGAAAATAAAATCTACATTATGCCTACTTGTTTCACACAAGAAGACTAAAGGCTTATATATATAAATGGGGAATTGGGCCATGAAAAAGTCAAAAAATAGGCAAAAAAACCCCTAACAGCCACAAACGTCACGAGGTGGGAAATCTGGCACAGGTCGGGCCAGCTGGCTAGCCTCGTGCTAACACAGGGTGCATGCCTTGGCATAGGGCGTGTAGCCTCATGCTGACATGGGCCAGCTGGTCTGGCAAGACCTGTAACCTCATGCTGACACGGGTCCCGTTGGCCTGCATAGGCCAACGATTGGTGCACCATTTTGAACTACTGAATCATGTACCCCGTGTCATTTGGCTCAAGCCATCGGATGGAAGCACTTTTTTATCAGTTGAATGGCGTGGACTGTGTCGTTCTTCACACCCCATAGGTTGGTCTTTGTAATTTTGAATTTGAAATGACACATGCCGTGTAAAAAAACACAGTATGTGGCCATAATTAGCCTCATAATGGATTGGGGTGAAACGGGTTGTGTTGCACCAAAGGTCTCATGCCAAGGGGGTCTGGCACAACCATGTTGGCCCAAACCGTTTCGTTGGGAAAAAGGGCTCGTGCTGGGAGGATTGCCTCGTGTTGGAGGTTCCTGGCATGAGGCTGGCCAGTCCTTCTCCTTCTACACAGCTGCAGATGAACCTCTGCTTCAATTTTAGAGTTATTTTAGTTGATTTTATAGTACTCGAGAAGAAAAATCCAATGGTACAACCCATGGACACTTATTTTTCTCAGATAGTTCCCAAAAACTCTGTACAATTCTCGGATTACAATTCACCTGCATCTTTGTCTTCCTTCTTTTACCCTTCTATCTTCTACCATGTTTAAACTCGTGGCCTTTAGTATTCTACCATCCTTGCGAATGACCTTCTACAATCTACTACCACCCTTACGGATGACCTTTTACAAACTACGCCAAAGTGCTCAAGAGAAACCTACTAATAAGCTCATAAAAGAAGATCTAGGCACTCGGGAGGACATAGTGTCCATTAGATCTAATTAAGTCTACAAAACATGAAATTTAGATAAGAAAACAAACAACGTTCATCAAAACCCTTTGTAATGTAAACCCTTGGTATAAAGGTACATATCAACTCATGGTGGCGGCTAGCTAGAGTTTCCTTCCCTTTTTGGGCCTCTTTTAAAGCCTATTTCATATCTAATACATAAAGGGACCTATGTGTACTGGGAATTTTAGTTTGGATACTTTATTTTCCATTCTCCTATTTTTTCTAAGAATAGGTAGAGAGAAAGGGAAT
>JAUOBV010184150.1:0-12101 GCA_032360425.1 Rubia occidens
AGGTCTTTGTACTACTATATAATGTACCCCAGAGCATGAATACAAACACAACATTATTACCCCGTAAATATTCTTCAATATAATCAGTGGAATCAAGTTAAGACATGTAGATTTAAGTTTTGATCCTCCATTATACTCCTAGTAAAACTTGATCTTGGCCCTTATCGCAAAACAATTGCCTTGTAAAAAAGAAAAACTAATCTTCATTACCAGAGAGGTTCCAAACAATAGAGTACAGAACAAAAATGCTCCTGAAACTGAAGACATAAACCGAGAAAGTATGTGGTTCAGATATTAAAAGTGATGGTTCGGATGTGGAAGATTTTATCTCCTGTGATGATGATGGTTCTATGCAGCAAAATAAGTCTGGTCATTGGTGGAAACTGGAACCTAATACAGAAGATATAAAGTGCTCCTTACATGAAGGGAATTAATATACTCTGGAGGATTCATTTATTTTTTTAGACAAAATTAAACACCGCATCTTCAGCTAACCAAAATTAATGCCGGTTGATATACACCTCTCAAATTAATTTAGTACACACAGTTAGATTTTAAAAAATTACTCTGTCATTGTTTGCTATTTGTCGATCGCACAATCACAAAATTGTTGATTCCTTTCTTCCCATTCACACGTTCACAATTCCAAAAAAAATCAACATAAATAAAAAAAGCCTCATGGTACTCTAAGATATAAACTGTGTTGTCATTAGACCCTTGTAGAAGAAACACTAACATATCTGATTGTGGTTATCTGTACAAACTAGCCTCACATGCTCTTAACTTTTGTTGTGCAAGTTGTGTTACTTCTAAATGACCGGGTATCTTTTCTATTAAAACAAAACATTTGCATTTTCTCAGCAAATATGTGCATTCTTGCACATCCACTAGTGTAGGAAGGGGCCATTAAAGGCAGCTATATTGGACCATTAAAGGCACTTTCATAGTGTCTTCTCTGGTCATGCCTTCCATTTTCCACCAAAAAGGGGGTTCCAAGAACCGCCTTTAAAAATTTCAACGAAGGAAGTTAAAAACCGCCCTTAAAAGGGCGAAAGAACCGCCTTTAATGGTTTCCAAGCTCGGAAATATGCTGCTCTCCCTCGAACGATGTTCGTAACTTCTGAGCTTGAAAGCGCATGTATTTCCGAACTCGTAAAGAAGCAAAGAGGTTACATTATGCTCTTCGCAAATACCCATATGGTTTCCGAGCTCGGGTCCTTTTTCCGTTCCCATTCTATCTAATGACTGCTCCAAATTGGTTTAAATGACAAACATTTATGAGCTCAGAAATGCGTTCCTGACCTCCACTTACAAACTCATAAATAAAAAATTGTGTCTATATTAAACCCAATGCAAGGTCCGATACCATTTCCAAATTCAAAAATATGTTCTGCTCTTTTGGTAAATAAGTTTTTCTATTTATATTTCCGGCTAAAAAAAGGCCTCAATCCACAGCAAAAAATATAACACAATGGATGATAGTATCTAGCATGTTGACAAAAATCTATAAATAACACTAACCAATAAATAATCTATAAATAGGAATAGAAAACACTAGGAATCTACTACAACATTTCCGAGCTTCATTATTTATCTAATTGTGTAACCATAGAAATATCAAGATTCCCTAGGGTTGGTGATCGATTGAGTATTAGATGCCTAGCCAAAAAATTTCTTGCATTGTTGATATCATCTTGCAAGTAGGGCTTCGATTCCTTCGGAAAAATCTGTCAATAAAAAGTTACAAGCAAATATTAGAAACTTACTTAGACAAGTTGCTAGAAACAATTGTACATGTACCTTATCAATTTGAAGTAAATCCTCTTCGACTTCTTGAATGTACTCAGTCGCGTATAACATGACGTAGTAGCATCACTCCCAAGTTTGCGCCTATTTCTTGTACTGATTTAAAACAACATAATTTACTTAATTAAAATCTTATATAAATTAAGTATTGTAAATTGAAGAAAAAAAACATGTTGATAGTCCACCTTGATTTCGACCACTTCTAAAAAAAAATTTGTCGCTATTGTCCTTCATCGCCAATTCCAAAATCTTGACAAATGCATCTGACGGTTGAAATTGTAGGGGATCCATCCTTTACACAAGGTTATGGGTGGGAACAATCAAAATAAATGTCTAATGGTCCCTAAATAAGAAAATTTAAATAATCTACAAAATTTGCAGAAATGATGTTAGTAAGTGAATTGAACAAAGTGTATGGCGCATTGAAAAGATTCTTATCCTTTCACCCTAGGATTTAACGAATGTAGTCGATCCTCTCTTATTTCGTACAACAAATTTTTTTAATCATCACCAAACCAATGTATCCAATCCATCCTTTTTTTTAATCATGGGTTAAAAACCTATACCTACGAAATTCAATTTTTTCATTATGTTTCCGCTTTCAACATCAAATTCATTTTAGGGAAGTTCACTGTCTTAAATTTCAAGATATCTTTGCCTTCCATTCAAAATAAATTGGTACTACATGGAGGTGACCCAAGACTTAATATGTTAGTCATTTTGAGACGAATTGAACTCATCTTGGCAACAGGAACAAATGTCTTTGTGAAATCAGTACCCTCAATCTGACGATTGCAAAGAACAACCAAACGAGCTTCCAATAGTGGAGGAACCTTGGTTGAAGACACCAACAAGAGGAAGTTCCATAGTTTATTTCCAGGAACCACCTCCATGTGAGTCTTCCGAACTCAAAAGTGGTGTGAATCAAGTATAAATTTGGAAGACGGTTGTAATGAAGGAAGAAAGTGGTTATTTGATAACCGCCTTCGAATGTTATTTCACAAAGGTGGTTTTCAATTTAACAGCCTTCAATTGAAGTCATTAGAAGGTGGTTATGTCTAACCGCCTTCTAATGAAGCTTTTTTTTTATCTTTGAAAAGTGATTCGAGTGTAAGTACGGAAATAGAAGATTATCCCATGTTGTATATTGAAGGGCCAAACTGATTTCCGAAATCAAAAATGAAAATTGGACCTTTTTTCGAATCTGGAATATGATCGGCTCGGGATGGGTGGGAAGGTCCGAGTTCAAAACACGATCTTCGCAGATTGTATTAAATGTGGACTAGGTCATTTGGGTTTCAAGAACTCATTTTATTTGAACTTTAAATTTTCTCTATGGGTTGTTCCAAAACTAATTTAGAATATGACGGGGAGGATCAAAGGTATGTAATTCTTCCTCAATTGTGTTATGTATATGTGTGTGTGTGTGTGATTGGTTGATAAATGAATTTGTTTCGGAAAGCATGTATATTGTTATTTGAAATAGATTTTTTAGGGTTGAATTGGTGATTGTGATACAATGTGTTATATTTTATGATGGTGATGTGGGTTGAACATCTCAATTTAATTATCGTACGATTTTTTGAAGGATCGAATTAAATTATTTGGTAAAGATTTTGGAAAATCACCCGATTATCTCCCTTTGGTAGAATCATTGTACCAAAGAGCTTGACACTTTGTACCCTATGTTTGGTGTGGAGCCTCGACATTTAAAACTTGGCCAGTCTACCAATGGAATGAATCCATTCGATAATATGAATAGCACACACAGCTCATGGCCCGTCATTCTAATTAGTATTTATTTATAGTCAAAGAACTTTTTGTTCTATAGCATAATCAGGTCATATTTGCTTAAAAGGACCAAAACAGTCCAGAGTCCGGAAGTAACTCTGTTCAATTTTTATTTACAGCAAATGAACTTCCGTATCCGTAACATCTTCCGGTATAAAAAATACAAGGACCGAATCAGCTCCCAGTCCGGAACTTATATTTGTGAGGGGTTATACAGCGGAATTAAATACATTTCAAAGTGAGTAATAAATGTTAATATTTTGAGCCCGAGTTTCCCCCATTTTCTCTTCCCCAAAACCCACCCTCAACAATCATCACATTCTTTTCATCTCACTCTTCACACAATCAGATATAAACCTTATGAAGTCCTCCATTTTGTGCTAGGTTTTGGTGTTGGTGAGAAGTTTGGGATTAAAGGCAAGTGGGAAGGTAGGGTTTGCCCATCAAATAGAATTTTGGTTCAAATGCTAGTAGATGCTAGATTTTGTTCACTGTTGCTTACTAGTAACTTTGTTTCTAGGGTTTAAGGTAAATTATTACACTATATTTTGTGTATATAATTATTTTCTATATATTAATACTCTCCATTCAATCCTTATTTTTTGCTCAATATTGATGATGGTGTGTGTATTTATGTACATTAGTGGAGCATGTTACCGTATTTTACTAGTTCTAGGGTTGTGAAACACTAGCATTAAAGATTGACAAGTGGGGATTTTAATGGGTGGGTCGTAGTCTAATGTTGAGGAAGAGGGGTCGAGAAGATGCATTAAATTCCAATAATGGAAATACCAAAACAACGGTTGATAAGGATGACGAGGAAGAAGTGAACAAACAAGCGGGAATTATGAAAAAGCATTGTAGAACATTGGAAAAGAGAATGGCTAGGTTGGAATAGACCCTGTTGGGTTTCAATGAAATGTGTCGATGTTTGTCAAAAGACCATGAAAAATGGTCAATTTGGGTTGGTAAAGTCGGTCATACTATGGTGGACATCCGTTACGATACTTAGCACGATATGCCAAACGAATACAAAGTCACCCTATTGATGGTATGCAAGGTACCTTTTCATAGTTATATTATTGTTTCTTCTATTCCTATTACTCTTATTTATGTTGATGGGAAAGCCAGTAGTTTCTAACTATTCTTTATACGTCACAATAAATACCCTTTGAAATTGATGCACCCGACATTGATGAGTTAAGAAAGATAGCCATGAAAATGTTATAAAAAATGTGGCGAGAGCACAAGTACACCTTTTCTAGAGATTTCATTTTCTCGAATAGAAAAGGGGATCGTTCATGGATGATGACTTACACATATATTCAACTGGAGAGTTGGGAGATCCACAAAACAAGAGCAATAGAGAATGACAAAAATGTTAGTCCACTTCAAATCTAAATGGTTTACATTTAGATTATGTCAGTTTTGATGTTCCATTGCTTTTCTCTTTTATGGTAGGGTGCGAGGGAAGAGAAAACATACAATGTTATGTTGAACATAACTCCGCATCGCAAGAGTCGTAGAGGTTGTGGATTAGCAGCACTTGAGATGGTGAGAGAACATTACAACAAGATGTTATACCAGTAATTCAAATGGGAATGTCCGAGGAAAGGCTAGGGTTTGGTTGTTCTGATTAACATTGAAAAAATAGATCGGTATGATCTATTTGTCAATGCACGGAAAAAAGGTGGGTTTGACAAAGTTGAGGACATTGAACTTTCGGAAAAAGTGATTCTTTTTTTATTAGGTTTTACTATTTTCTTCCACATAACAATTATTCCAGTGTGGTAGGCTAAATTAAAACAAAATCAAATGGAAGGTCAATTCATTCTCACTGGTAAGCACGACATCTTGTGCGAGGTAATTGGGAAAAAAGATCACCTGGTACGCGCTGAATGGGTTAGTGCATTTGTGACACAAAAGGAGGCTTTTGGAATTGTCCGTTCATATGAGAGGGCTAGGCCATCAAGAATCTACTTGTTACAAAAGGAAGTGATTCTTAGGGACAAACGATTACATCAATAGTACGATTTGATCCAAAAGTTAGTGAACAACATAGGTCTTGTTGTACCCGAAAATATCGACGATCTTAACAACGACTGGGAGCCCCTATCAAGAGGTTCTCACCATTCTTCTGGTGACATTGAAGTGAAGAAAAAGGATTACAACCGGGACCCAAAGTTGATGCATTTTCGAACAAGACAATCCTATCATTGCCAAAAAATGTACGGAAACTTATAAACAATAAATGAGATTTTATAAGGCCGATGTGAACAAAATATTGTTTATTTGGTGTATGGTTCTCAAGTGTGTGAACTTTATGCAGAGGTAGGTGAAAATTGTACACCGCTACATGTAGCCGATGATATTTTTTATGAGTCGATGAAACATCATCACTCCAAACCAATCGGGGATAGAATTGTAAGGGTATTCATGGAGAAACCATTCGTGCACAATGCAATGTTGCTGATTCTCAAAAAATATCACAAGAAGCTAGACCCGCCTAAGAATTATTATTTTTCTTTGGCCTCGACATCTTTTTTTTGTTGATCTTGGTAAGGACGATCATTTGAAGTTAAACTCCATGAAAACCACAAAAACTATTGCACTAACGGGGAAAACACCAAACCTCAAATGACAATAGCAAGAGTTGAGAGAGGCTCACTGCTTTTTGTCCGAGTATTGACCGATTGGATCTCAACTCACCAATATAACTCAACATACACAATTTCCAGAAATAAATGTATTTTGGGAAGAAGCTGAGACATCATTTCCTTATGGATTGAATTTGAGGAATTATGTAAGTGTGGCCAACTCAACAAAACAATCATGTCCCTCTTTGTAAGAACGGGTTTCATTTTTTATATTTCTCTTTTTACGATGCAATACGAATACATGTTCATACCTAACATTCCAAATTGTTTGCCTGAGGTACATGTATTACTTTGTTAACCAAAAAAGAGATTTGGGTATGCTATTTGTGTCCATCGATGACTCAAACGATTGGTTGTTCTAAGAAAGAATGGATAGAATACATACCCAAATGCATGTTCCGGAAGGATAAAAATATCTACATGGCACCATACATTGAGAAGTAACAATTTAAATTTCCATACTATTGTGTATAACCGTGCATACTTAAAGATTCATGCATAATTATATAAAATTTGGATGTAGGGATCATTGTAGATTTATTTCATTGTTCTGGATGACAAGCATGTGTATTGGATTGATCCAATGCACTTTCAACCTTCCCAAGAATTTTTAGATATTTTGGAGAGTGCATTAAAGGAGCCTAATCATCAAAATGAATAACAAGTAATAAATCAAGGTTCGAATTAGTACAGTCGCCTACAAAATTAATTCAATTTAATTATTATATTTTCATGCACATAATTAGTACAAGAAATAAGCAAAAAAAATTAAGAGTGTGGGTACTACATGATGTTATAGGCAGCTGAGTGCGTTAAAAATGTCATGTTAGATTACCTTGAGGATGATTAAGTAAGTATTAAGTGCATAAAATTCATTGTTTTTATTATTTAATTATAAACAACTAACCTACTCAAACTAATTTATTACATTTTAATGTGCATGGATTTTTCCAAAGGAATGAAAGTCGTATTCACAGGATGATTGTGTGGAAAGACATCTAATTAATGTCTGATCCGCAACTTTTGGAACACCTAACGTGGTATTATAAAAAGTATTTGAAGAATTGTTACACGTATTTTGCGGAATATAATTTTATTATTTTCTATTTATATCTATAGATAGTTTCTTGTTTAGCATTATCTATAGATTCTTTTTTTAAACTACTATCATGTTGTGTAGTGTTAGATAGTTACAAACTATAGATGTTATGTGCAGATAGAATCTACGTGATTTTTATTCCTATGTATAGATAATTGCTATTGTAGCGATGTCTATACTTTTTTTGTAAACGTAGACAATGTATTCAAAATTTGTTGGAAATAATATTGGTAATTTAAGGCAATTTTTTTGGGTTTAGCAATTATTTTTAAAAGTTTCCATAAGAGCCACATTCATTTACGAGTTCGGAAAACCATCCCAGGTTCCTACTGTCATAAACCAAAGAAACAATTATAACTTTCCAAACTCGAAAACTGAAGAGCCGACGACATTTACGAATTCAGAAACTGAAGAGCCGATATAAATACAAACTCATAACTTAAATTCTGTAAATGAGGAATTCTAGGCCCAAAACTCAGTTTTTAATGAAAATTGGACCCAGTGTAGTAACCTATGCATTTCCTCCAACATCAGTTCAGGTACCAAAACTTATGGTAGCTTGCGGTATCGGAAGTGAGAGCCACCACCCACGGAATCGTTACTTCTCCAAATTTGAAAGCTCTTTAAAGGTGGTTCACCCAGATGAAGGAAGGTGGAAAATAACTACCTTCGATTGCATAGTTGAAAGTTGGTTCTTAGAACCGCCTTTAATTTCGGAGGATCAATGGCAATACCAGAGAAGTCACTTATAAGGTGCCTTTTCTAGTTCGATAGTACCGCCTTAAATCCCTCATTCCTACGCTAGTACTAGTAGTATAGTAGTTTTTTACTTGGAGTAATATTCGTATTCATGACTTTATGTTTATTTTGTTATATTTTAGATTGCCCTATCTTTATGTCCTATGAATATTTGTGCTTGATTTTTTTATTTACATTCTTGTTAAATTATACCATGTCATATTTTATAATGCATCCATATATTCAGTATAATATCATGCTAGGCTAAAATTCTATCTTGGGATTGTTAGATTAGGGTTATTGTAGGCTCAAGAGTACCGGGGAGATAAGTACATTCATGTTATCTTGAGAGTACCAACCCAATTGTTACACTGTAACTCTCATTGACTAGTTGTGTAAGTGATTACATGTTAGGGAAATGCTTCAAAGAAGCTGCGTCAGTCTGCCCTAAAATATTTAAACCCTAGGATTTTCAACAAAGGAATCGGTTTTGTTACCGGTGCTTGATACTTAGGGAAGAAAATTCATACTTTCTATCTTGTCTCTGCAAATATTTTTGAAATTTATTAAAGCAGCTGCGTTACCCTGCCTTAAATATAATAGCACCAGTATATTCAACTTAGGAACCGGTTTATGTACCCGTACTTAGTACTTTGACAAAAAAAAACTCGAAACGTGCTCTCTGGTCTCCTCAAACATTTTTAAAATTCCAGAAAGTAGTTGCGTCCGGCTGCCTATAAATACCAAAGAGATAGTATATTCAACTGAGGAAACAATATTTTAAAGGTTTCTTCTCGGTGCTAAGGTGTGGTTACCAGTTTTAAAACTAAATTTTAAGCAACATTATCATTATTATATGATCACACAAATCTTTTGACATCAAAGATTATAAAACCCACTCTTCCACACCATTTCGATTGTGCTTCATAAGGTAATATCATATTTTCCCGTTCATCTTATAATGATCTTATAATAAAATTTAATCATGAATCTTGTAATTGCAATGAAAACCTAATCATGAACTGCTAAGCTCATATCATGATCCATAGTTTTCCATTCAATTGTGATTCTAATTGGAATAATTAGATTTAGTTTTACAAGCCCTTGTAGGGTAGATACACATTGTATGGATATTCGGATGTTTCATGTTGTTTTAATTTGTTAGAACTTTGAGTACATTATCCTTGCATACAAGGTGTTTGATAAAATGCTAGTATGTGAATATAGGTAATGGCCCAAAAAAACCCAAGCAAGAGGCCTAGAAAAGAAGGATTATCGTCATGCTCAAGCAGATCTCACTCGAAGCAGTTAGAATATAGATTTGTATATGAGAAGACAAGGTGGTTGGCCCAAAATTACAAAATATGAAGCATTATCCAGAAAGGAAAATAGAAGCAAATCAACATTTTCAAGAAAATATTCGAAAATTGGGATGGGAAAAACTGTGTCACACCTCTCATTTTCACCTTGACCATCGTAGGTGAGTTCTATGCGAATTTGAGGTGTCAATTGAGCATTGATAGGGTATTATGCCGGGGGAAATTAGTCCATCTATCTCTAAAAGCTATCAATGATTTGTACGGATTGCCAAATCTACACGATAAAGAGGGTGAGATGTTAACATTGATCGATGAGGATGATGATTTGGAAGATAAAGTAGCAAAAAAATCATGATGTGCATCACAAGAGAAGGTACGATGTCGACGCTTGAGTGTTTCCCAGGTGGACAAAAATTAAGAAAAAACACTAACTTCATAATGAATGTGTGGTATCACTTCGTAGCCTCCCATATTGTGCCCCGTAACTGTGAACATCTAAGTGCACAAGAGTCGGATAATCAAGTTAGATGCAATAAAGAAAATAAACTACGTTGGAATGTTGGGGAAGGAATATTTCAGAGTTTAACTGAGGACATGGAGAAGAAAGGATCGTATGGTTTTTGCAGTCTCATTTAGTCACTTTGTTTGAAAGCTAGGGTACCAAACTATGACCACGACACCTTTGGCCACTCGATGACGCTGATTGCTATTGAATCCATCTGTAAGATAGGACTATCGCAATCTGCCTTGTCAATTGAATCTAGGGTTTTCGCACTGGAGATTGGTATTGAAAATTTGCAGATGGATTTCTAACTCCAACAAAGATGGTGTGACCATATAGGTAAAGTCCTAAGCTACCAATTTCCAGATGCAATCAAGGAAGTCGGACATGTCTCGTCACTGAGTAACAATGACGTCGCAGAGGACATTCGTGTGGGATCGACGTCAAATAAATTCGACAACACAACTTCCTTCGAGGAAGTGGAACTATTTTCGCGTTATTATTCATGAAATTAACAATTACTTATGTTGTTGGACAGCTATTTATTTTGCCCACTCTACTTTTATTTATTTTTCACGGTGGTTATTCCGGTTCCGTAAATTCTAGGTTGTTATTATGAGCGCGGTGTAGTTACTTACATCTCTTATATAACTACACCATGCTCATAATAATGACCAATAAGGGCCGGAATAGGAATAGATGTCGTGATTATTTTTCCCATCACACACATTGTGAAATTTTAGTTAACATCGTGTCATTTAATTTTTAGTAATTGTACATATCTTATTGTTGGGTAGGTTAATTCTTAGTTTCATAGATTTTGAATTCGAGAAGTCCAACTTCATAGGATGGACCAAATTTTGTAATCGAGAACCTGCATTAAAGTAGCATGAGGCATCTGCTTAATGCAAGATATGCACCGGTATTATTCTCATAGGAACCGGTTGAAAAGACAGTGCTCAGTACTTAGAAAAAATCTAGGACATTTGCTCTCTGTTTATAATAAGAAATTTGAAATCTGCATTAAAGCAGTCTTACACAGCTTCAACAATTGCACCAATATCATTAACATAGGCACTCGTTGTATGCCAGTGCTAATTAATTGCTCTTTGACCATAGCCATAAATAAAAAGGCAACCATCCACAACTGCGTTATGCAGTTAATGGCACCGGCATTCAACATATAGTCATCGTATTACAACTTATTGCACTGTAATTTGAAATTGCAAAAACCTAGAATAACAATATAATTCAATCTATTATAAACTAATATAAAAAACCAAAAATAACAAAAACCAAGTGCATTGGAGCAAAGATCATTTTTGCAACACAAATGGGGGCCAGAGTGTAATTTCCAAGAATTTATTGTAACTGTCAAAGTTCCCAAACGAGGTCCTTCCTTTGACCCAACCATGTCTAAAACAAAAGGTTGAACTCCCTGACATTGAATTTCATTTATGCGCAGCCAATTTTGGATTTTGACAATTCTAACTTTCTTGAAGGAACTTGAGTGCAAAAAGTAAAAAAGTTTGCTAGTGACTCCAAATTGAAATTCCCTCAAAGTTAATCGAACTATTAACAACCCCCCCCCCCTGATGGTACAAGTTAGACGCCAAGTTACTATCAGTGATCAGCTACGAATACGTCTTCTTTAAACTTCTCGAAATCTCTTAGTTCCTACTACGTATGCATCTATCATTTACTCTGGAATGTATACTAGCGATTTTGCTAATATGGCTAAAAAATTAGAATTTTGTTTCTTTACCATGATTATTCAAAGAAATGAAAATCCATGGGTGGGGTAGCAACGGGAGGAAATGTAAAGGAGAAATTCATATGAAGGGCCTATTCGCAATA
Organism: Rubia occidens; assembly: GCA_032360425.1. NCBI lineage: Eukaryota > Viridiplantae > Streptophyta > Magnoliopsida > Gentianales > Rubiaceae > Rubia > Rubia occidens. The sequence continues at coordinate 11,770 of JAUOBV010184150.1, forward strand.
ATTTTTAAAATTGGTCTCGAGAACACTCTTCTCTTAAATTTGTTCTACAATCATGAACTGATGCAATTTATAATCCGATTTATTACTCTTGTAGGTGTAATTCATGGCCATAATAGTTTCAAAAACTTTTTGGGCTGTATCATAATTTTAATACATACATATTACGACATATTTTGATTAAACAATTAACCCTAAACCTTGATCTCTACATCGTACATATGAACATCAATTAATTTCTTGGTCAATTTAGTCATCCAACTAATGGGGCCCATATCATAACATTTAAAAGTTGATAAAAAAATATTAGAACTAGTATTAGGAACCATATTACC
>JAUOBV010184257.1:1320-12100 GCA_032360425.1 Rubia occidens
GTTCCTCCATGGCTGTCTCTGCCACAACAGCCTCTTCACGAGCCACCGGCCCCCCAGTATTCTCAACCCGGTCCTCATTGTCTTCAGTCTCTGGCTCACTCTCATAAAACTTTGGTGCAAAGTTTGGCATCGGCTCGTCATCAGGAAACTCCAACTGCAAACCTGAGATTTCAATCTGTTTCGCTTGTCAGGCTTCAACTCGGGCTAACTCATCGTCAGTTCTACTAACATCACCTTGAATGCAGGCAATGTACCGGCTCACATCATTCTTCCAACCAATTTTTGAAAACAAACAAAATTGAATTATTTTCGAGAAACATAGAGTACCTTATGAGAAGAATTATTTGCATGAAATGAAACTCACAAGAAGAAGATGACTTGGCCATGTCTAACTGTGCATCCAATTCCCTTTCAGCCACTTTAGCTGTTGCACCCAGAATTTCCGTGTGTTACTGTTTCCCATCATCGCCCGCTTCTAACAGCTTGTGCGCAAACTAGCCCAGGTTGTAATACTCCAACCTTAAAGGTCTATCCACTGGTTAGACGCCAAACTACTTTAGCAAAGAACTGATACGTCCACTTTATGGTAAATCCTTCTTCCTAGTTCCCGTCGTTTTAAACATGTAATTCCAAATCGTATATCCCAGGTTAGTTAGGATCTCCTTCATCACATGATAAAGCAAATTCAAATTTCCAATAATTGGCTCCCAGCCTAGAGAACATTCATATAGATTCACTCGTAAACAAGTCTCTGGTCAACACTTAAGACAACCACTTTGTAAGAATCTGGATGTCCAACCAAACACCCTCTCCTACCAAAATACTTTCTAGTCATTTCTACGAGGGAAAGAGGGGTTGCTTCACTAACGTCCGGCCATTGTTGGTGATGATAGATCTCTAGGGGTCCTTCGAGATTATATGGCCTCGCGGTCTCAGCCACTATATAGGAATTACCTAAAACCGCATTTATAGTATATTTGGTCACGATGACTTGCTTCCCATTAACTAGTGTCATGTCTTTATTCCTAAAGTTTTGTCCTAAATTGACGTAGAAGTGCACCACCTCGTCGGTGTGCACACTCTCCTCACATGTCAATAATTTTTCCATACCATGATTTCTAAAGTATCACAGGATATACCTAGGGATAAATTATGCATATCGGCACTACTTGCGACTTTGTGATCTGTACATTTCCTCATTCTTAAGAAATATGCGTACCTTCTTTTGGCTCTGTGTTGATGAATTTCTTCAACGCTCCAACCTCAGTGAACGGTGCATATCTCCATGATGATGCATTATCGCCTCCTACATCCATTCTCCTCCTCATCATGATAATTGATTCAAAAAGTGCATTTTTCAAGTGCATGGAATTGGATTTTCTTACCTCGATCTAAGGTTCATATGCGAATTGAGTAATTGTAAAACTGAAATTGATTTGTGGTTTTTTTAAATACCCCGACTGCTTCCGAGTCTGAAAGTGAATCAGCTAAGAAATCCTGAAAAACCAAAGTAATTCCGATTTTGTAACCTTTTCAGCTCTTAATTAAGTGAGAGCCAAATCACTTATGTGTTCGGAAGATATAGGTGCTAGGGCTTATTTCTCATCATTCAAGACTTTTCAAAAAGAGTAATAAATGACAATTTTTAGCGCAATTTTCCTACCATTTCTATCTTCCAAAACCCACACTCAACACTCATCTCCTTATTCTCATAAAATTGTTCAAACAAACAAAGACGAAAAATATTAAATCATTCCATTTGTGCTAGGGCATGATGCTGGGCAAGAATTTTGTTGGTGAAAACCAAACTGGGAGCTGGGGTTTGTTGGTCAAAGAAATTTTGACTCAAGAAATCTAGTATGAGCTAGGGTTTCTTCTACAATGCTATCTAGTTACTATATTACCAGAGTTTAAGGTAAATGACTAAACTATATTTTGTGTGTATGATTGTGGTCTATAATATAATACTCTTCATTTGTGCTCAATCATTTTTTTTACTCAATATTAATTTTGTGTATATTTGTGATCATTACTATATCATGATGCTATCTTGTTATTGTCAAAGGGTTTAGGGAAATAGAAACAATAAAAATTGACATATGTTGATTTGAATGGGTGGGTTGTAGTACAATGTCAAGGAAGAGGGGTCGAGGTGATTCATTAAATTCCAATGATGGAAATACATAAACAAAAGTAGATGAGGATGGGGAGGAAGAAGGAATAGAGAGGTTGGAATTGCAAAAACGCATTGTAGAACATTGGAAATGAGAATGGTTAGGAAGGAAATGACACCATTGGTTTTCAACGCAATGAGCCGATGTTTGTCGGAAGGTCGGGCAAAGTGATCAAGTTGGATTGATAAAGTGGTGCATACTAGGGTTGACATCCGTTATGATAATTGGCACGATGTCTCAAAGGAATACAATGCCACCCTTTAAATGGAAGGAAAGGTACCCCATCATAGTTGTTTACATGTTTTTTTTCTTCTTTCTAATAACACCCTTTGGATGAGAAGTCAATCATTTTTAATTTTTCCTTCTTTGTCACATTAAATAGAGACCCTTTGAAATCGATACCCCTGACATGGACAAGTTAAGGAAGATAGCAATGAAAATGTTATCAAAAAGTTGGCGAGAACACAAGCATACACTTTCTAGAGATTTCATATTCTCGAATAGAAAAGGAGATCGTCCATGGCTAACTTACTGGCATATTCAACCGGAGAGTTGGGGGATATACAAAAGGAGAGCCTTATAGAATGAGAAAAACATTAGTCTATTACAAATATAAATGCTTTACATTTAGAATTTGTTGTGTTCATGTCACATGGCTTTTCTCATAGGGTATGAGGGAAGAGAAAACACATAATGCTAAGTTAAACATAACACTGCATCGAAAGAGTCATGGAGGTTATGGATTGGCAAAACTGGAGATGGTGAGAGAACAATTAGAACAATATGTTCAACTAGAAACTCAAAGGGAAATGTCCGAGGAAGAGACTAAGGCATCCACTGTTCTGATTGATGTCGATCAAATAGATTGGTGTGATATATTTCTCAAAGCTTGCAAAAATAGAAAAGATGGGTACCACAAAGATGAGGAAAATGAATTCGCAGAAAAACTGGTACGTGCGATATAACCTTTGTCTATTTTTTAGTTTATATTGTATATTTGTACCCGATTGTTAAGTTAAGGTATTAGTGCCCTTCAACTTTTTGTGGGGTAGGCTAAATTAAAACAAGATCAAATGGAAGTTCAATTATTTCCCACCGGTAAGCACGACATCTTGTATGAGGTAACCAGCAAATCTGATCACACGGGATGTGCTAGAGGGTTTGGTGCATTTGTGACCAAAAAAAGGCTTTCGGAATTGTCCGTTCTTATGAGAGGGCTAAGACCTCGAGAATCTACGTGTTTCAAAAATAGGCCATTTTTAGGACAAACAATTACATCAATGGGAGATTTTGATCCAAAAGTTATTGAACCACACCGCTCGTGTCATACCTAAAATTCTAGATGATCTTAATAGCGATAGGAACTTCCATCGAGGGGGTCTCAACACTCTCTAGGAAACATTGAGGTGAACCACAATGAAGTACTACTGAGACCTACAATTGTTGTTTTTCCCGACAAGGGAATCCTATCAACACCAAAAAAAGGTACGCACATTTTTTGATAGTAACTAACATCTATTTAGGCTGCCAATAATAAAGCATTGTTTATTTCATGCAGGGTTCTCGACTATACGAGCTTTACGTAGAGGTTGGCGAAAATAAAAGATCGCTACATGTTGTCGATGGTATATTTTACAAATTGATAAGAGATTATCACTTCAAACCAATTAGGGATGGAATCCCAAGGGTATCTGTGAAGAAACCGTTCATGCACAGTGCAATGATTCCTATTCCCGATTGAGATTACCATAAGTTTGGTGCGGCCCAAGAAATATTTCTTCTGTGGCCTCGGCGTCTTTTTTATAGCGATCCCTAGATGGACATCCATTTGAAGGAGAAACACTCGACACCCACAAAAAATTGTGCCGGTAGGGAAAAAACACAAAACCTCAAATAACAAGAGCACGAGTGAAGGAGTCATCACCTTTTGTACAAGTATTGTCCAATTTGATCTTGGCCCACCAAAATTACTCAACATACACTTTTCTAGGAATGGGTGTATTTTGGGAAAAATCCGTGACATCACTAGTGGAGGATGGGTTATTAAATACACCCTTTAGAAGGTGGTTCCGTCCGATTTCAGAGGAACCGCCCTTGGGAGGAGGCTTCCAGCTCAAAACATGCTTCAATTGGACCAACATTGAGTTAAAAAGTTAGGAAGGAAGCTAGTAATAGGACCTCCTTTAAATGTCTTGGTTAAAGGCGGTTCTATTAATAACTAACTGCCTTTAATTGATCAGGTTCAAAGACGGTTGTGTCCTGGTGTCTTTGTTGGTCCTATGTTCTGAATTCAGGACTTGTGAACTGATTGATTTCTGGACTCAGAACTCTAAGTTCAACCATTAATGAAGGAAAGAACAAAGTTCCTCTATTGGAACTTGTTCAGGGTCATGTTAAGAACTCGGAACATCGGTGTGAACTATGGTAAAGGTTTTGCATTAGTGCCAAGATCAGAACTGAAGTTTGGTCAACACTCACCTACTATTAGATATATTTATCATTTTAGAGAAGGAAAAAAAATGAAACCTAAGACAATTTGGGTCTTGATGATGAACTAATTGGGGAAGGTGTGTGATGTTAATTTGTTCATTACATGTATAGTTGAAATGTGTTGAATGTATAGTTTAGGGTTTCAGTGATATTTTGGGTAATTTGTTGTATGAAATGTGAAGGTTTGAGATGGTTTTGTGCTCATTTGGTTCATTCCACTAATTTTATGAAATTTCTATGTAGGGTGTTCGTAATGGATCAGATTGAACTTATAGGTAATAATCGTAGGAATGCGCCCAATTACATTCCTTTAATTGAATATTTTCTTGTGTTGGCATTTGAAAATGCATCAAAGAATGGGGTGGTGCGTGCCCGATGTCCGTGTAGAGATTGTAAAAATGATGCATTTCTGGGTAGAAAGAAGTTACGAGAACATCTAATCTTTTGAGGGTTTTATACGAGTTACTCTAATTGGTTGTGGCATGGGAAGGTTACGAGCGTTGAATATGGGAGTAGAAAGGGAGATGGTGATTTAGTCGGTGATGATTTATTTGATGAGATGGTTAACGATGTAGCTAGAGAGTTTCACAGGAAACCAAAGGCTCTAGAAGCCTTACATAATGACAAAAGAATTACATTGTATAATGACTCCACACATTCGGTTTTGAGTGCAACTTTGAAAATTACGAACTTGAAGGCCAAATTTGGGTGGACGGATAAAAGAATAATGTAGACACTTGATTTAATTAGGGAATTTCTTCCCGAGGGTAATCTTATGCCTAATAGATTGTACGCAGAAAAAAAGATGCTCAGTCCAATGGGATTTGAATTGGAAAAAAACCACACATCCCGAATGATTGTGTATTATATCGGGAAAAGGATAATGAGTTACTAGAAAATTATCGGTTATATGGGTAGTCAAGGAATGTGATGAAGTGGAGTGACATACGTATGGGAGCAGAAGTTGGGTCAGGGTTGAACAAGAAGACGCCGATAAAAGTTTTGTGGTATCAAAAGAATACGCTAAGTTGTTGCACTAGAAATTTGAATGACTCCTTGACGATGCTTGCGAACCCACCCTACCTCCATGACTCCTTGCCATTATAAGAGAATTTGAGTACGTTGTGTGAAAATTTGGATTCTAGGGTTTGAGCGATTTGGGGATTTCAGATGGAAAATACCCATAGTTTTTTATATACTAAGAGTAAGTTTGAGTACGGAACATACTTTGTACTCGTACTGCATCACAAGACATAGTTCCGATTGTGAAACATGCTCGGCTCTTGTTCCGTGTTTGGAACTTATAAAATGGTCCAGGGGATATATGAAGCATTTATTTTTATTCAAACCCACATTCACACACAAATTTCAGCTCGAATTCCCTCTCTTTGTTTCTACCAAAAACCCTCTTCCTCCCCTCCCTTTCTTCCGTTGCTCTCAATCTGTCTCACATTTTAGAAAGTTTTCTTCCAATTCAAGGTAAACTCTGGCTGACACCTCAATTGTTGAAATCTTCTACAATGTTCTACCCATTTTGGAGACAAGGGGTTAGGGTTAGAATTACTAGTTACTCTTGTGTGAAGCCTTGAAGACTTGAAAGGGTTAGCACTAACTCATGTTATTTAAATTATTGTTAGAGTCTCTTATTCTAATGACTAAATTGTTTATTTGGTCCCCAACATATTTTGAAATACCTTCTTTTGGTCCCCCACTCTCAATACTACGTACGTTCGACACCTAATATTTAAAAAATAATTTTTTGGTCCCCAGTCTGGTTTTTTAATTTGCCCAGGGGTAAAATAATAAAATCAGAATTTTATCCCTGAACTTTGACAAAATTGTTTATTTGGTCCCCATAATATTTTAAAATACCATCTTTTGTTCTCCACTCTCAATACTGCGTAAGTTCGGCACCTAACAAACTGAAAATAATTTGTTCGGTCTCCAATCCAGTTTTCGTGCAGTTTTTTGCCAATATAGGCGCACGTGACCGGCACGTGCCATGTCATTCCGATATGCCTAGGGGTAAAATCATAATTTTACCCTTGAAACCCTCCCTCAACTTTGGCAAAGATGGAATAAGTTACGAGATGTGCTGTCGTTCTTCGGGGTGGATGTTCTGTGATTCTGACGAGGCTTGGCTGTGTCGGGACTGCGATGAGAAGGTCCATGGTGGAGAGCTTTGACGAGGAGGAGGCGGAAGAGGACGGGGAAAATTAGGTGGTTACGTGGGCTTCTGGTTGTTCATTGCCGTCAGTTTCCTCGGCGTCTCCTCCTCTCACCACCTCCAATTCCTCTCAGTGGTGGAAAGCAGTTGAGGAAGAACGGGGAATACGACCGAGCTCTGTTCTATTTTTATTTTTTGTTTCAAGGGTAAAACAACGACGTCGTTTTTCCATTACTTAAACGACAGCACAGCTCGCAGCTCCTTTTCATCTTCGCCGGAGTTGAGGAAGGTTTTCAGGGGTAAAATTATGATTTTACCCTGGGCATATCGGAATGACCTGGCACATTCCGGTCACGTGCGCCTATATTGATGGAAAATCTCTCGAAAACTAGATTGGGGACCGAACAAATTATTTTAGTTTGTTAGGTGCCGAACATACGCAGTATGGAGAGTGGGGAACAAAAGATGGTATTTTAAAATATGTTGGGGACCAAATAAAAAATTTTGTCAAAGTTTCGGTGTAAAATTATAATTTTACCCCTGGGCAAATCAGAAAACTGTTCGGAAAATTGGACTGGGGACCAAACAAATTATTTTTTAAATGTTAGGTGCCGAACGTACGCAGTTTTGAGAGTGGGGACCAAAAGAAGGTATTCCAAAATATGGTGGGGACCAAATAAACAATTTAGTCTATTATAATCTCCTAGAATTTAGGATAAAGTTCTTATGATGAACTAATTTGTGAAAACATGAAATGGTTTAATATAATTGCTCTAGGGTTTAGAAAATAGATATTGATGATAATACTTGATTGCAAGTAGTAACATGTCCCGTAAAACAACTCGAGATGAGGTGTCACCTATGAAATAAGGCAATGAGGACGTGATTGGAAATGAGGATGAAGAAGGGCAGGGGATGTATAAGGTAGGATTAGCAATAACGCATTGTAGGACATTAGATCAGAGAATTGCTGGGAAGGAATTGATGTTATTAGTTTTTAACAAGTTGGGGAAATGTTTGTTGGAGGAACGTGCTAAGTGGTCTAGTTGGGTTGGGAAGGTTGGTAGAACGAGGGTAGACATAAAGTTGGACAACTGGCATGAGGTCCCGAAGGAGTACAAAGACATCCTTTGGATGGAGTGCAAGGTATCGATATTGAGTTTTTATTGCTAACCCTCTAAAATTATTCAGCTAGTTTCCTAATAATAATTGTTTACATGTTGGCTTCAACTACTTCTAAATAGAGGCCCTTTGAAAATGATGCTCCCGACATGGAGGTTTTGAGAAAAACAACAATGAGCATGTTATCGGAGAGTTGGAGAGAGCACAAGCACACATTGTCACAAGATTACATATTTTCTTATAGGAAAGGCGAACGTCTATGGTTAACTTATACACACATTCAACCGGAGAGTTGGGAGATACACAAGAGACGGTCCTTGGAGAATGAAGAAAATGTTATTCCATTTGTAAATAAGTTTGTGTGTATTAATCTTACTCAGTCTTTAGTAGCCACTTTTCTATGAATTAGTAACCTAGGGGACGAGGGAAGTCAAAAGAGACAATACCAAGAAGAATGAATATCCTCATCGAAAAAGTCGAGGGGGTATGGTTTGATGGCCCTAGAATTCATAAAATAATGTTTTGAAAAGGATGTCCAACTTTTAATTAAGGGGGAATGACGGAGGAAGAGGCAAGATCATTGGTCTAGCCGATCGATGTGGAGGAGATAAGATATGTGATCTATTCCTACGTAGCAGTCAAAATAATGAGGGTAAATTCACTAAACCTTCGAAAATTGAACTTGCAGAACGAATGGTATGCCTCACTAGGTTATTTATTATTGTTTTGATTCTTTACATTGTCGTAACATTTTTTATGCAACATATTTTAATCACCTCAGGTAAGTAGGCTAAATTGAAACAAGATCAAATTAAAGGGAACTTTGTTCCAACGGGTAAAATTGACATCCTTAACGAAGCTACTGGTAAATTACATCACCCGGGTCATGCTAGGAGGGTGGCATCTTTCTTATCACAAAAAATGTGTTCGGTATCGTGCACTCTTAAAATAGGGCAGAACCATCTAAGATGCACATTTTACAAAAAGAAGCGATTATATGAGACAAGCACATCTTGAAACAAGAAATTTTAATAAGGAAGTTAATCCAACATACCAGTCTTCCTGTCCTGGATAATTTGGACGACTTGACCCTGAATTAGACACCGTCATCTTGAGGTTCACGCCACTCGCATGGCAAAGTTGAGGTCAACCACGTCCCTAGTCTTCTCACACCAATGAAGAAGACAAGAACTTGGACAAGGCAATCACGTCACCACCCAAGAAGGTACATCAATTTTTGTATACACATAATCAATAACCAATACGACATGATACTAATTAAAATTGTTTAATTTTACCACATATAGTCACAAAGTTCTTGTGAGCTATACATTGATCAAGGCGAGAAGGGTATGCCTCTCCACGTTGCCAACGGTGTCACGTACCCGGCGATGCAACATCATCATGGCAAACCAATTACGAATGATATTTTTTGAGTTTTTTTTAAAAACACGGTGGTGTTCAAAGCCGCATTTCCAATTCAAGATGGCAACTATAAAAAGGTGGGCCCCTCACGAAAAATGTTCCTTCTCTGGCCTCGTCGTCTCATTTGTTGGGAGTTCATCGCCATACATCTCAAATATATAATTTATAAGCCATAAATGCTTACTAAATACAATTAAGTAGATAGTGGCACGTCGGGGTCGTCCACGGAGAAGAGGGATTTTGCTAAGCGTTTACACATATAAGGGTGAATATAAGCCTAGATGTATATATACATAAATATAAAAAAAACAAGTAAGGATGGGGGTTTGTTGGTTAGTTTTTCCTAAGTTATGAAAGTAAAGACAACACAACTAGAAATGTTAAGTAACTATGCTAATCATGCAACAAGCTAATAAAAATGATAAAAACTACAAATGACCAAGCCTTGGGGGAAATGGATTTCCGCTTCCAAAAATATTATCTATCATTCAATCTACCACTTATTCACTACTTTAACTACTTGTTATGAAGATAAATCTTCTACCCTTCTTTGATAGTAGTTCACAGGAGTGAATTCGACATCTCTCGCTGAACCTCACTAATGACCCTTTTAGTCGTTCAACGCCTAAAAGTATCTCACTAATGGAAATAAGTACGAAGAATCTATAAGTTTGGGAACACTTACAAACACTACACCGTGTATAAGCATTGAACCAATTCATGTATTTACACAAGATTAGCCAAGAACGGTCAACGTTCATAAACTTCTCTCATTTGCTACACAAAACAAGCATGATAAATAATTCGACATTATCACATTCATCTAGCATTCATCAAATCATCAACCATATTTGAAGCTCTAATTCATGCACTTGGATTCCATATCAAAAGAAGGGAGAATTAGCTACTTTCTCCAAACCCTAACAAGTAATCATACAAGTAATTCATATACTCAAAATTCTAACACCATTAATGCAGTCAACAACGAAATTCAAGCACAATAAATACAAACTAGAAAAAGAATTCAATAGATAGAAATGATTCTCTAGACATGGATAAAGGAAGCTTCAATCCATTGCTCCCAAGGAGATTAATAGCCTAGATAATGAAAACATATTACTAATTTACAAAAACTAAGAAAAGAAGAAGAAGAAAACTAGGGTTTAAGACCTAGAAAATCGCAGAAGGAAAGGGATGAGAAGTCTATCAAAGAAGGAGAAAAATACTGAGTATTTATAGTACAAAAGGTCCAAAAAACATATCTGGGCAGAGGACCATTGCGACTCCCGACACATTCATCGTGACTCACAACAGTTAGAGTACTCTGACCTCAAATGTTGTCTTCTTTCTTGGTCTACTTGTAATTTTCTCCTCTTCTTTTGTTCGAGTCTTGAAGGTCTTC
>JAUOBV010184474.1:0-12099 GCA_032360425.1 Rubia occidens
GTGGTTGACAGTAATATAACTCAATATATAAGATTATGGGTTACCTCTACATAATACCAATTGGTTTTATGATAGGAGCCCATGATTCTAATAAGCCCACCACTGTCCCGATGCCACCATTCCACCACCGCGACGCCATCTATCCCGCCAACTGCACCAGAAACTCATCCTAGTCCACCGCCACCACTCTCGCAACAACCTCTGATGAGTCCTCCCCAAATTCCCTCTCCACAGTCAACCGCGTTCACTTATCGACCAAAATCTCTGGCGACTTCACAACTCTAATCACCTTCTTTGTCATCATATTCACTTCAATCCCCGTCACCAAACCCAGTTGCTAATCAAAATTCCCATTGACTTCATAAACCCGGCCACCTTCTTCATCACCGGATTCATCTTAATCCCTATCTTCAAACCCAGCTTCCTTCATACTTGTCATCCTCTTCTGCCACATCTGCGAAGATGAAATTGGGATCCTTGGCCAAAATGAGGAGACAGCTGGTGGAGCGGCGAAATCTAGACGAAATTTGGGGTTGAAAATGGTAAATAGAGGAAACGAGGAAAGAATGAAAGCATGTGGAAACGAGATTGTTCAAGGCAGAGAAGAAAGGGTGGACTGGCGGAGAAGAAAAGGGAAGATATGATTTTTTGTATTTTTTCTTAAGGGGAAAAAAGTCATTTCTATTGAATCCGACAATAGTCAAAAGTGATCGATTTTACAGACGACAACATGGGTACAAACGCACTTTCAAAAAATTAAAAGGTATATGTACACATAAGAAATAAACGAGGGACATAAATGCACTTTAAAAAAAATATTTTTTTAAATGATTGGTCTAACCGTTATCTAATAAAAAGTCTTTTATTGTATTTGATTTATATTTTCATTTGCCGCATTATTACATGGATTTGATGCGAGTTATAAGCACCCAACCCCAGCACATACCCGGCCTAACGAACAAACCCGAATGTCCCACCCAAATTTGACCCATTTTCGACCCGGTTTACCCATGTGAAACTAAGCCATTAACCCACCGGAAACCTCTGAAACAGTCGTCTTCGGCATTCCACCCGATTTCTCATCTCTGCCACACAACCCCGACGACAAGACTTCAATCTGGAACCCAGATATCTCAACGGCAAAACCTTGCAATCTCTGATGAAAAATTCATGCAATCCCCGAGTGATGAAACCTCGACAATCAAATAAGAGGTGTACGAATCAGCGAAACACGACCGTGCAACCAAAATTCTGCCTGCAAAACTCGAGAAAATCCGACGAGAGCAAAATTCTGCAATCTCCAGGTGACGGAACCTTGCAATCGAAACCCGACATGCGATGGAAAAATCGTGCGATAGCGGTATTTTGTTTGCAGGTTAGTACTCCCTCTGACCCAGCCCTTTCTCTGCAGAGAGAGGGCTGGATTTTATTTTGGTGAAGGGAAAAGTCTTAAATAACCCTCCTTCAACCCCTCAACATCACCTGCCTTCATCATCCACCACCATCGCTCTGTTCATTCACCCAACATCACCACTGACCATTCACCAGAATCCGATGATATACGTCACAAAGCAACAAAAAAAAGGCACAAATGAAAGTACAAAACTAAGAAATACAAAGTTTATAACCCCGAATCGACATCAAACCAACACCACCAACATCAAGCTGCACAACTCTGAGTTTGAGTTGGCGAAAATAGAACCTCACATTCTGAATTCTCCATACTCTAACCCAACACGAGTTGCATCCTTCCCACCACATCCGTATCTTTTTCCCCCTCTCTGCCCTTTTTTGACTGTCAAACTGTTGATACTAAAAGGCCAGCCCCTTTCTGATTTCCGCTAATCTGCTCTCTCCAACCAACCTCACCGTATCTGCACCAAATCGGCATCCCAAACCCCAAATCTAACCCAGAATCGATGTTGGAGTGTTTTGTGATGGATTTGAGAGGGGGTGGGATTTGCGTATGAGTATTGGGAATCAGCGGATGGATTTGAAAGAGAGAGAGGGAGGCAGAGAAGATTGGGAATGGGTGGAGGGATTTGAGAGAAAGAGAGAAGCGTGAGGGAGGAGATGAAGAAAATGGAGGCCGACGGTTATTTTGAGGAATAGTGAGGGTAGGTGAGGTGAGTGAGGCTTTTAAAGTAATTTTCATTTGTTTTAAGGGTATTTTTGTCAAATAATAGATAGAAATTTTCTGAAAATGGAAAGTATGCATAATTGTCTGTGACGCTTCAAAAAGGAAAGTATGCAGAATCGGCTGGGACGGAAGGAGTATCTAAATTTTATCGTTCCTTTAAAAATTAGGCAAAGTCTTTGGAAAGACGAAGTTTTATTAAAACAATAAAAGGTAAAAAATTTTAGTTGTAATATTAAAAATTTATTATGAAACATGTAGAAATTATAAAGTTTATAACTGGATTCATGCAACCCAAAAATTTTATCTTCATTTCTTTTAATTTACACTTTAAACTTTGATCTTTCCATAACTTATGGACAAATCGTCATTTTAAGAAACGAACTCTAAAAATTATTATTGAAAAAAAATTAATTATATTTTAACCCTCAAATTTAATAATCTCAAATCCTATGTTTCAAATATTCATCATTTACAGGTAAGATTATTAAACCCAATGTTTCAAATATTCATCATTTACCGTTGATCTTACCATAAGATTTATGATTTGTAGCAAATAGGAGAATATCATTTTTTGAAAAAAGTATTAAGTTGAGCGTGGCTTGACCGTAAAATCAGATGTAAAAAGGCAATAAAATGGAAGACGAGTAGAGTAGGATTTTGCTTTATGCTATTAATTGAAGGTGAACCAGATCGGCACCTTAGCTGATTTAACTTCCTCACATATTGCATCCTCTCCTTTGGAAAGGGTAATGCAACCCTCCGTGCGCTGCGCGCGAGCATCATCGCCTTTTGCTCCAATGTTTATGCAACCCTTCGTAACTTTAAAAGCGGACCACCACTATTCCTTTTCTCTACCAGCTGAAAAGTTGGCTAAACCCCTTCCCATACAGCAGCACATATTAATGGAAACCAACGCAACCCCAAAGCGCCAGAAATGTTATGATCGGATCACCAATTTATCCGAACCCATCATTTCTGTTGGGTATTCCTCCCTAATTCTAGAATTTTCCATTGGTAAAAGTGGTAGAAAATTCTAGTATGATGGGGGGATGTATCTAGACCAAGAAGAGAATTCTAGAGATACCTCCTAGAAGCCTCCAAACATTAATTATGGTAGTTGGAGAGATGGAGAAGAGAATTCTAGAGTTTGAGTGCTCACCTATAAATAGGGTGCTCTTGGAGAGGACTAATCATCCAATCCAATACCATTTCCTTTCATTCTAGTATCCTCCAAGAGAGTAGTTAGAGAGAAGTCTTCATCCTCTCTAGTTGATAGGCATCCACAATAGTGTGAGAAATCCCTTGTAATCCATCCGCATTGGGTGAGACATTGTAACCCTACTATATTCATATAGTGGAAGAGTTGGACTACATAGTCCCGCGATTTTTCCCGATTTGGGTTTTGCGCGTAACCAAATTCGGTGTCTTGGTTATTCTTCTTTTTTTTATAATATTTTTCTCATTCATCATCTTAATCACACAAAGAGGGAAACTATAAATTTTAACAACATTATTTTCATTTTTTCTTTAATTTGAGTTAGACGGAATAATGTTTCCAGAAAAAAAAGAAAAATCAAGAGGGCGCATGGGGTTTTATTTTCCTTTATTTTTATGGAGTTATACGGAATAATGTGACACACGTGGATTACATGCACCACACGTGGATTGCACACATCACACCTACCTGTGCAGCCACACATGTGGATTGCGCACGCCACACGTTGATTCCACGCGTCACACCTTCCTGTGTAGCCACACGTGGAATACACGCACCACACGTGGATTATGCGCCACGTGTGGATTGCACGCGCCACACGTGGATTACACGTCACATCTACCTGTGCAGACACACGTGATTACACGTTCCACACGTGGATTACACGCGCCACATGTGTAACTATTTTAAATGAATCATAGTTTTATATTTATATAACTATTTTATTATTGTAAATTAATCATACTTTTCTATTTATTTTTAAAGTAAAAATTACAATATTATATTATTTGTATAAAATATTATAATATTATTTTTCGAGTTGAATATGAGTCGAAATTAAATAAAATTATAATTTTAATATGAACACATTTTTTTAGTTGAAAATTAATATTATTTTTTAAATTCGTACTTTGAATAATAGTTATATTGTTTTATAATGGTATGTGGCACGTCTAGGAATTTTCTGGACGTGGATTACACGCACCACAATTGGATTACGCGCCACACGTGGATTACATGCGTCACGCCTACCTGTGTAGCCACACGTGGATTACACGAACCACAATTGGATTACGCACCACATGTGGATTACACGCGTCACACCTTCTTGTGTAGGCACATGTGGATTAAGCGCCAACGCGTATAATCGTCACGGTTCCATATGAGTCGAAATTAAATAAAATTTTAATTTTAATGTTAAAACATTTTTTAGTTGAAAATTCATACTATTTTTTAACTTCGTATTTTGAATAATATTTATATTGTTTTATAATGGTATGTGGCACGTCTAGGAATTTTCTGGACGTGGATTACACGCGTCATACCTACCTGTGTAGGCACACGTGGATTACACGCACCACAAGTGGATTAGCGCCACACGTGCATTACACGCGTCACGCCTACCTGTGTAGCCACACGTGGATTACAAGCGTCACACCTACCTGTGTAGGCACATGTGGATTACGCGTGTAATCGTCACGCCTACCTGTGTAGCCACACGTGGATTACACGCACCACACGTGGATCACACAAGACAAAAATAATATTATAATATTTTTATACAAATAATTATAAAATTATAATTTATATTGTTTTATAATGGTTAAATATTTTTATATAAATACTGTCATTTTAAAATTATATAATATAAATAGTAATCAATTATGTAGTAATATTATACGTAAATAATTAATAAAAAATTATTATCATATGTAATTAATTAATATACAGATATTTTAAAAATTAATATCATATGTAAATAATTAAAAAAACATCAACAATTAAAGTTTTGCTTAACAAAATATTAAAGTTTTTCATTTTGCCACACGTGGATTACACGCACCAAACGTGGATGACACGCGTCACACCTATCCGTGTAGCCACACGTGGATTACACGCAAATAACAAAACATCAAAAATAAAAAATAAAAAACATTCGAAAACAAAACATCCAAAATTAATAAAAAATTCACCCTAAGGGCGCATTTCCATAATAAACCCTCTTTATTTTCCAATTTCTTTTCCAATCTCCGCATAACAAAGCATCGAAAATAAAAAAAATAAGCACCATTCTTGTATTTTTTTTCTCTCAGCTGTATCATAATTGTCCGTCAATTTTCGGTGTCATAGCCCAAATTCTCCCGTGTCTAGCGTGGTGTCGTTTGTCAGAGGTGTCGCCCATTTATTCGAAGTCTTTGACTTGGAGGAAGGAGTCGAGATTGAACTAGAGTTGCCCTGCCACGATTTCGTACTATCTAGTGCTTCCTCTTGCCCATTCAAGCTTGTGCATGCCTGGTTTGTCGACGTTCACCACACCATTTTCCAGGGAATATGCCACCATGAAGGTTATGGCTAACCCTTTTTCAAGATCCCTTGCTCCCCATTCATAAATTTTGCTTTCCTCTACAACATCTCTTGGGTATGCGTTGTAGTGGTGGGCTAATTGAACTACCACTCTGGTTTCATGCAACTTACCGAGGTTCAAAGATTTATATAACAAGTATGGGATAACATTGATCGAATCTCCTAAATCTAGGATGAAATTTTTGAACATTGTATCTCCTATCATGCAAGGGATGGTAAACATGTTCGGTTCACTACATTTTAGGGGAAGTCTTTCTTGTACTAACGAAGACATGTGATTGCTAACTTGCTTTACCGATCTACGCTTAGTATCATGCTTTGTAGTGCATAGAAATGTGATGGGTTTATATGTTTTGTATACGATAGAATCTATTATCAAAGTCATTTATCGATCATGTTACGCAAATATTCCCAAGGAAAGTTTAATGTAATTTGGTCTCTTATTTTGCAGGATTAGTAGTTTGTAGACAAAAGTCCCCCCAAAACCCATGTTTTTAGCATTGGCTATTCCCAACACACAATCAGAGAGATGCCCAATGGTGAGTTGTGTAATTAACTTTTGAATTCTAACATCTCCATGGATGACTTCTGACTTGCCACTAGCTACTGTGAAGTAGTTGGTAGTGAGTATGGGAGCAAGATATAAATCTTTTATCTATGAATCTAGAGCTCCGCGAGTTAATTTAAATTCTCCAGAAAGGTTGGTTTGTTGTTAACGACCCTGCGGATAAAAGGCTTCATTTTTCTACCAACCTTGCAATTTTCCTTCTATCTATTACCATCATTAAAGATGGTCTCCACTCATGAGTGATATATACTGTAAGCAAAAAGAGATCGATACTCACAAGGAAAAATCTCATTAAGTTTACAACTCAGTCACAAATTAGAGAAGTCATAATCGACAGAGTCTAGGTCTTGAGGTGGCACTAACTTTCTTAAGTGATCGGCTACCACATTTTCACAAACCTTTTTATCTCTCACCTAGAGGTCAAATTTACGTAAAAGGAAGATCCACCCAATCAACCTAGGTTTTACTTCTTTTGTAGTTATCAAGTGGTGAAGTGCCACATGATCCGTGTACACAATAGTCTTAGTGCCAAGAAAATAAGGTCTAAATTTCTGAAGTGCAAATACTACGATCAACAGCTCTTTCTTGTTTGTGGAATAATTGGCGTGTGCATTATTGAGAGTCAATAAGGCATAGTATATGAGACCACTTTTATATGTGACCATGTCCTAGAGTCACCTCCCCTTACCCGTTAATAAAATTGGTAAAATGAAAAATGTTGACCCAACCTCAAATAATCTCCTCCTGAAAATCAACCTCTTTTTCAACTTTGGTCATTAAGGTTTTAAAGTGAAATATAGATATAATATCACAGTTTTATCTGTTGAAAATATACAATATCAAATTCAATCTAATAATTTTAAAAATAAAATTAACTATAATAAATCACGTTTTCATTACTTACTAATAGTGATAATTTTTTTCACAGTTCAATGCACATCTTAACATTTTTTCCTTATTTTAAAGAAAATTTCTCCATTTTATAATTAATGTTAATCCTTTATTATTAGGATTAACATAGTTTCTATTTTCTTTGTGGATTAAAATATTTTCAATTTAATTTTTCTTTGAATTTGAAGATTATTAATATTTATTTATAATTAATATTTTAAAATATCCTATTTATATTTAATATTAGGGAAAGAGAAAAAAATGACCCTATTAAATTAAGTTCATACATGATCCTATTAAATATGAAAGGGCAAAATTAACTCCATGTAAAATCTGAAAGTGCAAAACTAACACTAAGTTTTTGTAAAATAGTGCAATTATATCCATTTTACTCAATTCCAGCATTGACTCATTGAAGTCCTTGGTTGACTCAATTTTACCTCTAGAAGTTCTCAATAAAGGTATACCTAAGAGTATATATGGGGATTCGTTTTCATTTTCCATGTCTAAAACATAGAAATCTTCCAGAAAGATTAGTTCAATCACTTTAATCAACACATCCTCCACAATACCCCTAGGGTATGCGTTGGAGCGGTCTGATAATTGACCTACCACTCTTGTATCATGGAACTCACTGAGGTTCAAAGATTTATATAACGAGTATGGGATAACATTGATTGAAGCACTTAAGTCTAGCATGGCATTTTTGAACGGTTTACCTCTTATCATGTGATGAGACGTCAAGTGCTTGTGTTTTTTGAAGCATTTAAAATCTATTTTGTTATCTTCTGCTATTAGATTGATAGATTTAGGTAGGTTTACATCATAATTTGTTTATATGATTAGTTTTCGTATCTAAATCCTTAATTTTGTAACATATTTTGAGTCTAACAATTTTTTCCTTAAGTGCATCTAGATTCTACTCGTAAGCACTTTAGAGTATATAGTGAAAGCCATTCGCAAGGATGGTAAAGACTGAAAGCCATAAGTTAAAACGTGGTAGAAGATAGATACGCCGAAGAAAAGAGCGGAGTCTGGAAGAGTCAAAGAAATGACATGATCCCTACAAACTGGCATGACCCGTGCCATAGGTAATGCTGAGAAACAAGGGAAAAATGATGGGGCTGTGCAAACCTGCATGGATTGTGCTCGAAGACTTGAAAAAATTGAAGGCCCAGCTAGTGGGAGATACGAAGTCGGGTGGAATAACCCCTAGCCGGCGGGCCATGCAATTCAGCATGGCTCGTACACTTGAAAAATGAAGGAATGAACTCCATCCAGTAGGCTGTGCAAGTAAGCATAACACGTTGCTCAGAAAGCTAGGAAACAAAGTGACCCGCACCCCATGGGGTTATTGTTTCAGGAGAAATTAACCCGCGGGATGCAAGACAATCAAAGAAATGATATGAAATGTTTCTACTGTACTCACTTCTAACTATAATAAAGTAGCTAGTGACAAGTACGGGTTCATCCACGGAGATACTAGTCTTTAAATGTAAGTCGGACCCAACCCACGATCCGGCATCACTTCTTTCGTGTGTCAGGAATAGCTAGTACTAAACAGATAAAGGGGGGGTTGTGAACTAACAACTAAAAGTATGTGATTAAACTGACATAAGATATCAATTAACTAGTCTTGGGGGTTTTAATGTAGCATAAGGCTCATATGAATTTGATCCTAGAATCTGTCGCATATAAACATATACACCTAATCTCATACTTATGTCACATAATCTGGAGATGGCTGGGACATCCCAATATCCATAACTGAAAGGTTTATCTCACTTAAAACCATCTTGCCACCTCCACAATTAGGGATGAGCTCCAATCCTTCTGACTCCGCATTTCATCCCCACCATTTCACTCCTAATGCTCACGAGCCCCAACTTAAAGTACTTAAGGCATGCCTAGATTGCAACCATTAGATGAGGGAGTAAGGATACTGCATCACCGAGCCCTCCACGATGGACACCAACCCTAGGTCTTGAGAGGCAAAGGAATTGATGCCTTGTGATGACTCTAGAATTGACACAACCCTAGTCACTATAAACCACTCAATTATAGGGTAAGCCAGGTTTTTCCTCGTCATGAATTTTAAATACAGAGACCCCCATCTACCACTCCAAACATGCAATCACTCACACAACTAGCCAATCAAAATTAAAGTCTAATAATTGGGTCGGTACTCTCAAGGTAGCATGAACACACTCATCTCCTTGGTACTTTTGTGCCTACAATAGCATTAACTTAACACTCCTAAATTAGCATTTGTAGCCTAGGACGATATTATACTATGAATGAAATTACGGATGCATCATAACACATATAACAACATAAATAATGTAAAAAAAGAAACCTCAAATCATGCACAATATTCATAAGCATAGAACATTAGGACGTTCTATTATCTCACAAATTCTAATTAGGTCATGAATTTAAATACTATCCCAAGAAAATAAACTACTATAGAGACATTAAACCCATGAAAATTATTATATTTAATTCCACAGATCTAGGAAAATTAATGAAGAGAGAAGATAGCCAACTTCTCTTCGTACACCCATAATAGAAATGACAATAATGAGTTGTTAAACCCTGGGAGAGAAAAGGTTGCTTATATAGCAGGTAGATTGGGCCTTTAAAGGACCAAAAAGTATAAAAACCTAGCACATACATTGGCACAAGTCGTGCCGTATTGCACATCCTGGCCTGTAGCACATGTGCAATAGTGTACGGGGTATTGACTAGAGGCCGTTCCCAGGCTTTGAGCACACGAATTGTATGGCTCATCATCTGGACTATTTCTCTTCATGTTATGAGCTCACGAGTTATGCTGGATTGCATGTCTCATTGGCTAGAGATCTTCGAAATGCCTTCTAATTATACGGGACATGCTAGGTTGTATGTCCAATCGTCTGGACCTTCAAACCTTGCAGTTCTTCGAGCATATGTTGTGCTGGTTTTCACGGCCCATCTTCTGGCTTTCACTTCCACAAAACGATCTATGGCACGAGTCATGCTACATTTCATGGCATGTTTTATCTTTGACTTTTCCAGACTTTTGTCTTTCTTCAATTCATTATCTACTGCCACATTTTGACTCGTGCCCTTCAGCCTCCAACCTTCCATGCAAATGACCTTCACTAAGTTACTCTGATGTTCTTACGAGCGATCTATAAATGAGCTCACTAAAAAAAATCTAGATGATCGTAAGTACATAATTCCATTAAACTTAAAATAGGTTAGAAAATTAATGACTTGGATATGAAAACAAAAATAGATCATCTAAACCCCTTATAATGTAAATCTACATAAATATAGCAATCTATAAACCACAAGACGATAAAAGAGAGGTTAAATGCTTTGGAAAAATACATGCATTAGACATATCATCGTATCCCCAAACGTAAACCTTTACTCATCCTCGAGTAAATAAGAACAAGCAAAGACCTAATCATAAATTAGCATGCATTTTTTCCCCAAAACACCTAATAATTTATTTCTAGACTACCCCAACCCACAAGACATAAGAATCTCTGACACTCTCACATATCGAAAACTAAGATAATCTATACAACCAACAAACCATTCAAAGGTAAGGTTCAAAATGTTAGTGTAAAACTAGCTTACTCTACCAAAGAGGCTACAAAATAGACAAACCACGAGAAGCATATAATCATTGAAAATTCTCTCATTTGCTTTCTCTTTTCCTAGGAGCCTTCTTGGGTTTCTATCTGCACTCCATCGGGTCATAGTTTTTGGAGAATTAACCCACAGAGCTATGAGATGCAAAAATAAAGATTCATATGTTTCTCCCCTAATCACTACCAACTACTAAAGAGTTGGCAGTGGAAAGTTTGGGATCATCCACTGAGATGCTAGAATTCAAAGGTTAACTATAGAAGACTCACAATCGGGTGTCACTCTGAATATAAGTCGTAAATAGCGAGTGTCACAAACATAGGTTTCCTGGGGGTGAGGGGGGTTTCAAAAACTACTAAGCATGTAAAACAAGAAAAAAAACTATATGAAGCCTTGGGGATATTTGCGTACCATGATCGATGGGTGATTTTAATCCTAAATTCAATTGTATATAAGACATATAAATCTATTTCAATGTCCATGTCATATGGTGTGGTTGACACACTTCCAAATATCCGACACACATGGGTACCTAAGTCTGTTTCCATCCTATAACAAATCCTTTGTAATTAGGGAAAGTGTGTCGACGATCAAAGAAATCTGTACTGCGCACCACTTTCCATATAAAGGAATTACATCCCGGGCACTTCACTTTAGATCTTCTCCATAAACCTATAGGGCTAAGGGATTGTTGTCTCATGATAACTCTACGGTTGAAATGATAATGATCATACAACTGTAGTTGCTACAAACTATCATGCTTTGTCTATCGGGGCATATTACGTCAAGTTAAAAATTATTATACGGCCCTATCTGCATACTCTCATATAGCCGAGGACTCATAAACCTGCATATCCTAACCGACACTCCGCAGGGGCAAACAAGCTTAGCACAACACATGATATTACTACAATGTATCATAAGATATCTAACTTGCATTTCACAAGAACTATTCATAAACATTAAAGACAGGGAGACCTAGAATCTCACAAAATCACAACTTAGTCATGAATTCAAATTTAGTCCTAATCAATAATGAAGGTTCTATTAAACCATAGTACACTAGTGCTCTGTAAATAGTAGGTGGAAGACGGGCCTTGGAGAGGCCCAAAACAAAGGGAAACCCTAATATCCACATCAGCACAGGCCTTGAAATAAGACTAGGAGCACTCCACATGGCCCGTTCAAGAGTGTACGAACGTCGAGTGGAGATGGTTTCTTGGCCAGTTGAGTGCGCGACCCGTGCAATTTATTGCAGGACGCCAATTGTATAAACTC
>JAUOBV010184681.1:0-12098 GCA_032360425.1 Rubia occidens
TGGTATACATGAGATAGCTTCCTTGTAGGAATCGGCAATGTCCTTAATTAGGATTGGATCACGCGTCCCTTTATGGGTCCCAGATTGGACCGTAGATGCTATCCATGTTCGAAGCTCGCAGGCCTCGAAGGGTCGAGGCCCATGTATCATCATGATCCATATGGGTTATATATGGGTCATACATGGGTTGAAACTGGTGGGTTTAACCATTTTTTACCCGTGAGTTGAATAATTTTTAATCTATGGGTTGAGCGGGTTTCAACCAACCCATTTTAACCCAACCCATTTTTTACCCATCATAAAATGGATCTAAATGGGTCATACCCATATTTTTTAATTACCCATATTACCCAACCCATATTTGACCCGTCCGCCCATTTGCCACCCCTAATTATGTGCTAATCTAACCCCGACTTTATGAATTATGTGTTGATCTAACCTGAAATTTATGAATTATGTGCTTATCTAACCCCGACTTCATGAATTATGTGTCGGTTTACCCCTGGTCATGCACCTGCTACTAGTTTGTATAATATTTCGTGTTCATGTTGAAATACAGGGTCTGGGTGAGGCAATTAGGCAATTAGTGCCTCATGCCATAAAAAGGAAATGCATCAATCATATTTACATCAATTTCCATAAGAAATATCCTAAGGCATTTTGAAGAAGGTTTTTTTTGGAGAGAATCAATGCCGTTCAATGTGAGGGACTTCAAGGTGGACATGGAGAAGATAAAGAGTATAATCAATAATGCTTATGATTATTTTCAAAGTGTCGGTGACTCCTTATGGGCTAGGTATTTTTTCTCAAAGAAGCTGGAGTGCTAAAATGTGACTAACAATCCGGTCGAGTGCTTTAAAAATTAGTTGGGAGATCTAAGGAACAGCCAATATTGGCACTTATGGAGGGATTTTTGAGGAGAATGATGACAATAATGGAAAAAAAGGTCTAAGAAATTTGCACGATGGGATGGTGAAATGTGCCTGAAGACCGAACCGAAGTTGAAGAATATCACCAAGCAAGGACGCAGATTAACATTCCACCCATGCTCCGAGATCACATTTGAAGTGATCCAGGGTGAGTCAACCTATACTGTGCAGCTTCATACTAGGTCGTGTGATTCTGGGGTGTGAGATGGGGTGCCGTGTAGATACACTACTACAATATTGTTGAACAAGAAGCTCCCCCCTTCATGAGTATTGTGATGTGGTGTTACCAAAGGCCAGTTTGAGAAAACTTATCGTCACGAGATCCCACATGTTCCACATAGGCCATTCTTTCCATCTGGTAGCATTCCTCCATGTGATCCTCCCGTACACTAGAGGGTTGGAAGGCGAAGTCAAAAAGTTCGAAGGAGAAATTGGAGAATGACCCTACTAGGTCAAAGTGTTAAAAATGTAGCACTTGTGTGGAGTATGGCCACAACAAGAAGGGTTGTCAAAGTGGGCCCACAATAAAGGAGAAGAAAATAGCTGAGCACAAAAGAAGCACAGCAGCCCAGGTTCGTCATATATAGCCATAATTAAGTAGGAAATATTGAAAATAATTGATATATGATTATGATAATTTTGTTTATTTACACAGACAGTGGAGGGGGCTTCCACTCCCAACACTCAAGGAAGAACTAGTTCGAGAGGTCCAACAAATAAAAGAAGGGGCACGCCAAGGAGAGCGAGGACTGAGGGGCACATACCTCAAGTAGGGGTAGACCGAGGAACGTATATTCTCAAATTGCAAAACATTCAATTGTGTAGTCATGGAAACTCACTGTGTATTTATTTTATATACACAGGACCAAGCTATCATCGATGAGAAGCAAGAAATGAACCTACCATTCATGAGGAGGCTCGGGAAATGATAACTATAACTCGTTTGTCAGATAAGGGCAGACCGAGAAAGGTATAATTTGCAAAATTTGCAAATTATTAGTCTTGGAAACTCATTGTGTATTTATTTTTGTTATATACGAACGAGCAATCATCGATGAGGAGCCTAAAAATGAGCCTACCATTCATGAGGAGGCTCAAGAAATTACAACTATTTCAGTGCCAGAAAATGAGGTAAATTCGAATCGTGTAATTCCTTACATGCATTGATGGAAATTTTTGTGGTTTGATTAGGTAGGTGTTTTTAGTGTAGGTCAGTACTTACATTCAAAAGTCAGGGTTAGATAAGAAATTATATTTAAATGTAAGGGACAAATTAGTACATCTTACACACTAAAACACTTTATAATGCAGGAAATGCAAGGAAAACCACAAGTGTCACTCATCATTGAGGAACCGAAGGCCATGCAGAGGAAAAAGACAACCCGAAGGAAGAATATCGTCAAAAATCACTCACGGAAGAAGGCAACTTCTCAAATCCAGACCAAGTCTAGGTAACCTAATCTAATTTGCTGAATATACACAGATTGGCTGAACACCATACCTAACCTAACTTATACTTATCAACTAATGGATCACAGTTTATTGAAACGGTGAATGATTTCTTCTCCCCAGAAGGAAGAGGACTTTGAGAGGCTCATGGTTCACTAGTTGCGGTTGAGAAACAAAACCTTAGCCAAGATGCAGGTACGTCATTGATGGTTCCCACAGAGGGTGGTGGTCTGGAATTGGGTGATGGAAGTGGTGATCAGGGTGATGATATTTCTACTGAGTCTTGCCACCTGCTCTTGGTGACGGGAGTGGTGATAAGAGAGAGGACATTCCCACTAAGGGTGATAATATTCCCACTCAGGGTTTACAGGTAGTCTTGGGTGATGTGAGTTGTGATAAGGGTGATGAAATTCCCAGTGAGGGTGATGATCAGGTAGTGGGCGAGGATCAATCTGAGGGTGGTGTTACTAGTATTCATGATGTGCTTGTTGATATCCTTGTTTGAAGGAGAGGGAGGGTGATATAATTGCGGTTGAGGTGGTGCGTATTGTGGCTGATGAGGTGCCAAGGGTTCATGGGGATGAGGTTCAACATAGGGACCAATTAGTTGATATCCTAGTATGGCAGGGAGATATGGTGGAGGATTAGGATTATGATAAAGGTGATTATGAGAGACCAACTGATTTGGAGAAGGAGAGCCAAGTGAGTGATCAGACGGTTTCATTATACCACGCCACTACACACCTCAGGTTCCCTTCGCTTAATTACATTACTAGATTAATTATTAACTAATTTCAATTACTAACCTTACTTATTGTTCTAATTTGCATCAATTGTCTACCGTCCTACAGGGAGCCACCATTTATAACCTGTCTGACAATACTCGAATTGAAGGTATCCCAATACTAAACTTTACCAGGACCGTTGAGGTAATGTGAACTTAATCGATCACTGTGATTTTTGCATGATATAATATACAATGAATTCTTCTTGACACTAAATATTTCTTTTTTGTACAGCTCTCTGGCTTTCAAGAACAAGCTGTGGGGCAAGTCTTTCATGGTGAGTAAGAGGGCTGGCATCTAGGTGGCTCTGAGTCGAATGCAGTACCATCAACTCTAGCTCCATTTGTTATCGATGGTACAACATTCGACTTAGAGCCACCTAGATTTCAATCACTGCCATCACCAGAGTAAGGCCCCATAAGCCACCGCCGAAGTCATTCATTGTCACCTCGAAGTGACGGTGTTTGATTTAGTGTAACCCCCTTTTGTGGATTTTTTTTATTACCTTAGGAACTACTATCTGGATACTATCAATAGTACTTTTGTGGATTTTGCATCAGTCAGAATTGTTGGACTATTCTTGTTTCACACGAATAGAACACCTTCTAGCTTTTGTAGTTCCATTATTGTCTACTAGGCTTTTAAACATTCTTAGGTCCTACGTACGAAGTATTTCAATTTGTGGCTTGATTCTCGAATTATTCTATCATAGTGTTAGTTATCCGTAGTCGTTCTTAATATTAATTGTTTGTAATATCATATTAATCATTTTGGTCTTATTCGTATCGACCAAAGCGGTACTTATTAAATGTATTAGAGCATACTATATTCACTACAAGAAACAAGACATTCTACCTCGGTTCTATAGGACTTTTTACCTCATTTTTAGACCCAAAAAATTGAGGTAAATACAGCTAAAGTAAAAAGTGCATTTTTACCTCGGTTCAGAACCGAGGAAAATAGTACCTTTTACCTCAGTTTTGGACCGACGTTTGCAGGTTTTGCGACCGATGTTGGTTCAAGGAAGAAGGTCGATGATAGGGGAGCTTAGTTTTTACTTCAATAAAATCAACGTGGACATCCACATGCATGTGACGTCGGCCATAGTAATAAGGTGGACAATGAGAGAGGAAATACTGCGACATCGTCAAATGCGACATCTTTCTAATAAGAGTGATCTCGTAGACAGTGTTTAGCAACATTGGAATCCATGGGAGACCCCCATAGTGTGCCAGCTGACGTGGAACACTGGCAAATATGGCATCGTTTTGAATGGCCAATATCTCCAAAAAAAGTAACGTCGACAAAAGCGACGTCGGTTATGTGTCATTTTCTCCATCGGTGTGTGCGATGTCGCTGTTTAATTGAATTCATGTGGTTTCTCTTATAATATTATAATATTCAATATTTTATGACACAAAAAATCACTCGTTGATAGCCGTTACATGTTATTTAAAATGCGATAAATCGTGAAATGGTTTAACATCATAAAACTATAAATTGTTGTTCAATGAATGTTGGAGAGATTGGCATGTTAAAACCAACAAAAAAACAACATATATTACAAATTCATGCTACAATATATCTAAATACATATGGTTGATATGAAATTGAAAGATTAATTGTAGAGTTAAGTGCTAATATGACCCCGACTATAGGCTGAAAGTGCCAATATAACCCTGCAATCTCATAAAGTGCCATTATAACCTTTGACTCCGCTGGCATTTTAGTCAATATTTATTTGGATGGATATCGATGAAAAGACAATTTTACCCCTGCCTTAAAAAATTAAAAAGTGAAAAGAAAAAGTGAACTCTTTTCTCATTCGTTGCTGAATTTTCTGATTGAACTTCTTTTCTTCCTCTCTGTGTTTCACGCGAAGAACTTCTTTCTCTCTGATTTTGACATGAAGAAGAGGGATGGTATAAATGTGGTGGTTTCCGGTGGACGGCGATGCGAAGAAAAGTGTTTCCGGTGAACGGCAGACGTGACGAAGAGGATTTTCGGTGGACACGAAGAAGAGGGTTTTCAATGCAAGGCAAAGCAAAGAAGAGGTGTGGCGGACGCAAAGAAGAGGGTTTCCAATGGACGACGGTGAGTGATATCCGATAGAATGAGCTTGAGGCGGTGGGGGAAGGAAATGGCGAGGGTCAACGAGCAGGAGGCTAGGGTGTAGGTGAATCAGGGAAAATCCTCGAACGAAGACCGGTGCTGCACGGCGGAGGGAGTTGGCGGGACCTTTGGCGGTGGTTAGAAGGTGTAGAATTTAGGGATGCGAGGCGGAAGTGTAGGAGGGTAGATGGAGGAGGCAAGGGGCTAAGGCTGCGGGAGGCGGTAAGGCTAGGGCTGTGGGAGGTAGCGTGGCTAGGTAGAGTGCCACCACCGGCGCATAGTAGCAGTGGAGGGCATTGTTTGATGCTAAGTAGAATCAGGCTCTCTAACCTTTGAGTCTGTTTAGTAATTGAAATTTACAAGTTTAAATTTTCATCTCTCTCAGGGTGGAGGGCTTTGTTTTGGGCTTCCCTTGTTCATGTATTTGTAATTTTGTAGTTGTAATGGTGGTGGCGCCGTTGTGCATCGGCGAAAGAAAGAAATAGGTTTTGAATTGAAGAAAGATATTAGGTTTTGTCATAAGGGTAAATTTATCATTTCATATTTTGGTTATGCCTAAATTTATTTGGTAAATGTCAGAGTTAGTTTCTGTTATATCAGCACAAATGTTTTGAAAGTTAGGGTTAGATGGGCACATACAATAATTTTTTAGGGTTATATTGGCACTTTTTGAGATTGCAGGGTTATATTGGCACTTTCAACCTAAAGTTAGGGTTATAAATATATTTATCCCTTAATTGTATTGAACCTCCATTTTTTACGTTATACAACATTAAGATTGTCAGGGGAAATAGTGAAATGACAAGTTCGTCCATCTAGCTACATGCGGAAATTCCATCATTATCTCCCTTTATTCATATTAAAACCAATAAACAAGAAAACAAATTTTATGTTACAATTGGGCAAAATCCATAAATGCATATAATATAGTCATACGTAGACAATATTAATCTCAATATGCAACGAATAACTGATCTGCCTATAGGCGACATCGAACGCATAAGAAACCGATGTCGCATAGACTGAGCGAAGATTGATTTCGGATATTCATAAATGTTTCAAAAATTTTTGTACCTATGCGATGTCATTTAATGTTCGGTAACATATTGGATGGAGAAATTTAATATGACCGGCGTCGAATATTCATATTGTGTTCATTTGAATGTAACTCGTTTTGTCTAACTTTTTACAAAAAGGGCATTATATTGGAAACAAAAACAACATACAATATATAAAATGTAACACAATCATCATATTTCATGAAAATATTCAATCATTAATGAATTAGGTAAAAAAACATATTAAAGGTTTGGTAACAAAATTGTTAAATAAACATGGAGTGGATATAAAACTATCTCAATTAATTTGAAAAAGGAGATGCTTCATCCTTGTATACTTGTTGTTTGAGAGAAGCAATTTGATTGAACCTTTCATTGTTGAAATGTTGTGAATGGATATGATGTTGTAGAGTTGGGTTTGTAGGATTTGTGGTAGACATGTAAAATGGGTGTTAGTTCTGAATAATGTTGACTTGGAAGTGGGATGTGGGGAAATTTTGTTTCCAACTTTTGGTTGAAATTTTCGGTTCCCACTGGAAATTTCATAATGACCAACGTCGATCAATCTTCGGTTAAAGTTTCGTTTGATGCGACCCATTTGTAAAGTCTCCCATTAGGGCCATAGTATAATTTTTCTTTAAAATATCGTAAAATACTAATTTTTAAGATTGCGGCCTCTTCCATCGGCCTGTTTATGCCCAAATCAAAACATCGTAGTCGTGACATTTTTTAATAAGATGATTGTATCTCCAATTTTGCATTTCGACATCTCCCACTTCCTTGGAGGGACCTAAGTGTAATAAAAAAGATCACCGGTTGTCCCAAACTCGATTTCAATCGTCCCGAAAAGAAATTTCGCCATCCCTAGTCGAACTCATAATAACTGAGAGTAATAAAGAAACTAGTCATATTCCCCTTAGAATTCCATAAGTTCTTACGACTGAACATCGTATATTCTTAAATAATCATGTACTCCCTCCGTCCCTCTATTTGTGTCTTACTTCCTCTTTTTACACTATTCATTCATGATTTTATAATTTTAATATCTTAAATTATGTATAACAATAAATTATAAAAGTTGTATATTCTAAAAATATGTGTTAACATAATTGTAGTAATATATCAAACAATAATTTTCATACTTATATATTTATAATTTTTTAAAATTCAAACAACATCAACTTTATTGATGAATAGTGACATAAGACACAATAAAAGGGACAGAGGGAGTACAATTTATTTTAGACTACGTACTAGCTCTTTTAAAAAATCTATGGACGGAATTTTATTACTTTTTTTGAGTGAAGTGGTAAAATAACCCTAACTTTAGGCTGAAAGTGCCAATATAACCCTGCAAAATGAGAAAGTGCAAAACTAACCCTAACATTATTATGTATATGTCAATGTAACTCTGGGCGCCATTGACTTCAATTGTCGGCGGGAAGTTTGGCCGGAATTGAATGAAATTAACATTTTACTCCTTATTTAAAATAAGAAATAACTAAAAAATATTAAAAAGACTGTAAAACCCCCCTTTTCTTCTTCACCTTTATTCTTCCCCACTCAGTTCCCCTTTTCTTAATCACCCCTGCATCCTCGCTGGCGGAAAACCTATCCTCTGCAATGGTGATCCCCAACGTCTCCACGCCATCTATACTTCATTCCCACCACCGACTTGGCCCCTTTATCTTCATTTACTCCATTCCCACCTCCGACTGTAATCCTCCTCGCTGTCGAAATCCTTGTTCTGCCTTGGGAACTCGTCAAAGTTCTAGGCATAACTCAAAGGGTTGTACCGGCAACCTCACTGTGCTGACCGCCTTACCCATCACATTTTCACAAAATTTATTCAAATTTTTTATTAACGGCTCGCCGGCGCCAACATCGCAGTCATCGCTCAGCTCATCACCTGCCTCTCCAAACCGTACTAACTAATTTCATTTTATTGCATTTTTACATTCCCGGAATTCTGCTTTTCTTTAGATGGTAGTTTGTGCACGCAACATCAATTTGATATAGATCCAAAGAATAAAGAGTAAGAATGGACCAGTACAACAAATGATCCAGGTTTTGTGTGTTTGAAAATTAATTTTGTCAAAATATTCCAGCATGATGTTTTCCCCATTTTTTTATTGTTTGATCTGTAGGTTATGAGGCACCATGGGAGGTTCAGCGGTGGGGTGGTGGTTGTAGAAGGAGGTTCCACAGCAGTGAGATGGTGGCTAGGCAGTGGGTGGTTGGAAGAGGGAAGGGTTTTAGTATCTTGAATTTTTAAAATATATAATATTAGGAAAAGTGGGGAAGGGTAAAGTTAGAAGTGGGAAATGGGTGGTCGGGTCAAATACTGGTTTAGGTAATATGGGTGGTTTAAAAATATGGTTATAACTCATTTCGCTCCATTTTATGATGGTCAAAGATGGGTCTGGTCACAAATGAGTTGGTTTGAAACCCGCCAACCCGCGGGTAAAAAATATATTCAACACATGGGGAAAAATGGGTAATCCCACGGGTTTCAACCCATATGGGTAAACCCACGGATTTCAACACATATATTGATCCATATGGGTTTATATACAAAAACATGTAGGTTGAAACCCGCGGGTTTACCCATATGGGTGTACTTGCGGTGAACCCTCAAACCCAACCCACCCAACCCGCCCAACCCATATTTTTCAAATACCCATTTAAACCATTACCTATTCAACTCATTACATATTTTACTCATACTCACCCGGGTTTAAAAATAGATAACCCACTTGACCCTCAGATTATGAGTCTATTTTGCCACACCTAAAGGGCCGAGGGTATTTTTGACATTTTAGATTTTGGTCAACGTCCAATTTCTTTGGCCAACGAAGAATTAGTTAAAAAGGTTATAACTGAACAATTTTTCGTAAAGTTAGAGTTATTTTAACACTTTCTCATTTTGCAGGATATTGACACTTTTAGCCTAAAAGTAGGGTTAGAATTGTATTAACCCTTATTTTCATTAAAACCCAAGAATATCAAATTTTAGGTGATTCTATGTGTGGATTTTATTATTGTTCTGTGGCTTTTATTATTGTTCTCATAACACTTATTGTAAGGGTATTAATGGAACACTATAAAATAGCCGGACGATTACTCAAGTTCGCGCCATCTTAGACAGTTTGACTAATTTCCACATGAAACATTCGTCGTTTTCTTCCAGTTCAGATCTCTTTAGCATGGAGAACATGCAAGGAAGTTTGGGCCATGGTGTAATTTTCCCGAATTTCCGTCATGTAATGTTTGGGAATAAATTAGGCCAGTTCCATCTACCCGCTCACGCTCAAATCAGAATATCGTAATAGTGACAATGTGAATAAGATAAGACTAAATTGTTTTTTTGTCCCTAACATAGCATCTTTTACAATCTTTTGGTCCCCTTTGGAAAAATCACGTTTTTAGTACCCCAAAAATTCAAAGTGAAATTTTCGGTCCCCAAAACCATATTTCAGCTGGTTTTCAAGTAATTCGGTATTATTTCCGATATAGCCATAAGTATTTTCTTAATTTTATAATTAAAAAAATATTTTCAATTAAAAATTTCTATTTTCTATTTCATGTTATCCTTTTCTATTTCTTTTTCATTTCTTTTTTCCTTCTTTCCCTAATTCTTTCCGCCGCCTCCTTTCCCTTTCTACAGCCCCACATTTTTCCACAGCCACACCCATCTTCCTGTCGTTCCCCTCTCAGCCACCACCCCCAGAAACCCATCTCCCCGTCGCCATCCCAGGCCCATTTTCTACCTCGCGGGTCAAATGATCTGGCCGCCCAGCCGTTTGCTAAAAATCCTAGTTTACCTTTACCCATTTCTCCTTTTGGGTCAAAAATACCCAGCTGCGCAACCTCTCGCCGAAAAAATCATGCTGAAATAGTATGATTGCATCAAGGTTTTGTGGGAAAAGTGAAACTCATAAAAAAACATGACCAACAACATCATGATTAAGCAAAAATTCGAACAAATCTGAGTAAGAAGCTTCCTATTCCTTCATTCGTATGTCGTTCTTCCTCACTCGTGTCGTTCATCCAAAAAATGTCAGGATGAATTGCAGTGGTTCTTCGATCACCTCTGATCCCAGTGTAATTGAAACCCTTGCTATCACCTTCTCGAACTCCGTCGAATTGAAACCCTCACCGTCACCGTCGAATGGGTTTCAAGGGTGGTGGCAATGGGGTTTCTGGGGTGGCGATGAGGAGATGGGTTTCTGGGGTGATGGCTGGGAGGGGGACGACGGGAAGATGGGTGCTGCTGTGGAAGAAAGTGCGACCGGAGAAAGGGAATGTAGGTGGCGGAAAGAATTAGGGAAATAAAGAAAATAAAGAAATGGAAAAGAAATAGAAAAGGAAAAAATAAATAGAAATTGAAAATATTTGTTAATTATAAAAATACAAAAATACCCCTGGCCATATTAGAAATAATACCTGATTACCTGAAAACCAGCCGGAATATGGTATTGGGGACCGAAAATTTCACTTTGAACTTGTGGGGTACTAAAATAACGTGGTTTTGCTCTCGCGGACCCAAAATGGTAAAAGAAGCTATGTTGGGGAAGAAAAAAACAATTTAGTCATAAGATAATGGTATCTCCAATTTGCATTTTGACCTCTCTTACTTCCTTGGAGGGACCTAAGTGCAAAAAAATGAAACGATAACCGGTAGTCCCAAACTCGATTCTGATCGTCCCGAAGAGGAATTTCGCCATCCCTAGTAGAACTCATAATAACTGAGAGTAATAAAGAAACTGGTTATATTCCACATAGAATGCAACAGGTTGTTATGACTGAACATTGTATACTTTTAAGTAATCATATATTGTTTACTCTACACCACGTACTAGCACTTTCTAAAAATTGATGGATGGAATTTTATTACTTTTTTGTTATAAAAAACCAAGAATATCAAATTTCAGGTGATTCTATATGTGGCGTTCATTATCGTTCTCATAACGCTTATCGTAAGGGTATTAGTGGAACACTAAAAATATTCGGACGATTATCCCAGTTTGTGCCCATCTTAGACACTTTGGCTAATTTCCACATGAAACATTAGTCGTTTTCTTCCAGTTCAAAACTCTTAAGCATGGAAAGCATGCAAGGAAGTTTGGGCCATAGTGTAATTTTCCTTAATTTCCATCACGTACTGTTTGTGAATAAATGGGGCCCATTCTATTTTCCCGCTCACGCCCAAATAAGAACATCGTAATTGTGACAATGTGAATTAGAAAATGGTATCTCAAATTTTGCATATCGACCTCTCCCACTTCCTTGGAGGGACCTACGTGCTAAAAAAAAAATATCAGCGATTGTCCCAAACTCAATTTCGATCATCACGAAGAAAAAATTCATCATCCCTATTCAAACTCATAATAACTGAGAGTAATAAAGAAACTAGTCTTATTCCACAAAGAATTTCACAAGTTCTTACGACAGAACATCGATACTCTTAAGTAATCATTTACAGTTTGTGGAATTCGGGGCTGAAAAAACCACCGTCCAACCCCGTCACATTCCCAACCGACGACGTCGCACCAAGCCCGCAAGGTAAGTATTTCCCCAAATTTTATAATGGTTTTTTCAGCTTTATGGTACTTCTTGAGTTGTCCATTACATGATTTTACAATATTCACAATGCATGACCTGTTCAAATTCGTTGTGCTATTAGGTTTTGAGTTTATCCATTTTTGTTTGAGACTTCTTTACAATTTCTTGGCTAGGGCTAGGGTTTAGGGAACTGTTGTGGC
>JAUOBV010184790.1:0-12097 GCA_032360425.1 Rubia occidens
CAAGTTGGGTGGATTGGATATGCGGGTTAACCGTGAGTTTTCCTATATGGGTCAATATATGAGTTCATATTGGCAAGTTAACCCATATGGATCGAGAAATGGATTGAAACCTGCAGATTTATCTATATGAGTTGATATATAAACTCATATTGGTCAATAAATTAATTGAAACTCTCACATTTACTTATATGAGTTGGTAAATAAACTCACATGAATCAATGACCGCAAATTAATCTGTCTGTGGGTTGAATAATTTTTGACGCACAGACTAAGCAGATTTTAACTTAATCTGTTTTGTAACTGGCCCATTTTCAACCCATTATAGACGAATTAAAATAGATCATACTTATAATTTTTTATTACTCATATTATCCGAATCAATCCGTTCCCCACTTGCAATCCTGTGAAGTTGAACCGATAATTTTATTGACTAACTTAAATCTGCTTACTTGAAAAAATACAAAAGGAAAGACCTTTGATAACTAGCCACATGAGTCATTTGCGAAAATCATCCACGTAATACAGAATCCTTGAAAGTCTTTTTCTCTGACCAATTCAAAGTGTGGAAAACGTTCAAGAATTCAGATTTTTTTTAATGAACAGAAGCAAGACTAGTTTCCTTTCACAAATAAAAATTAAGAATGAATAAATTATAAAAGTTCTTGTGAAATTTAACGTCCTTATTAAGGAAGTTCTTGTGAAATTTAACGTCCTTATAAAATTTTGCACGTACTTCCTTAATTACAACCTGATAAAATGAATTTCCCTATAGTATTATTTCATAGTACAATGTAACAAGAGGTTGATAAGAAAGGTTTTTTTTGAGAGAGAATGTCAAAGTGGGTGGCTTAGTCTTTCCGTTTCACTTGAAATTGTACTACAATCATTAGCACGTTGTTTAAGAAAATATGTTTATAAAAAGTAATAGTACAATTTCAACTGGTACAGAGAGGATATAAAATTGGACACAGTGGATCCAGTAATCTTATTTTGTGATTCCCGTTAATGCCCCTCTCGAAGTTTAAAAGTAAATCACAAAGCATGAGTCCATTAACGGTTAGTAATTGCAATCTCAAACATCATATAATAAAATTTGTTTGCTTGGTGCTGTCAAAAGGAGATATTAAAATCATTTTGACTAACCTCATTATCTAAACCCAAGTTGTCTAAAAAATAACATTATAATATTATAATATGTTACTGATTTTAATTCCTTACTATATATAATCAAATATAACTTATTAGAACATATAAATTTTAAAGATATATTTAAAACCATAAATATCTCATATACTATATCAATATATCGCTAAATAAAATTCAAATAAACACATAATCTGAAATAACAAAGTGTTCGAATTTTTTTATACAATAATGTAGTACTTTTGATATAATGTATAGTATATATTATTTATTTATTATGTATGACAAAGTCTTATTTTAAACCGGCTAACTGTTAAATGAGGACATTTTATAATTAGTGAGACTAATTAGGTCATTTGATATTTACTTTATTTATAGCAATGAGATACACATAATGATCATAACATTTTAAAATGACTATCAACATATAAATAATTACTTTTTGGAAAATTTGAATGAAATATTATAAGAATAATAAGAATTTATTATATTCAATATTTAACGATTTATAACTAAAATAATTATTTCACTTCATAACTCATATAGTTTTCCTTAGATGAGTAAACCTTAAATTTTAAATAAACTTTGTTTTCAATTTAAATGTAAGACACAAAATGTACATCCTAATATTTTTGATTAATAATATCGCGCAACGCGCGATGGTATTCCGCTAGTATTAACTAAGAGTTTTAATCTAATACTAAGTCTAACATGAGAAGAATATTACATAATCTAATCAAATTAAATTAGAATATTTACAAAATATCATAAATATCCTCAATACTTATCTTCAAGTTGGAGCGTGAATATCAAAAATGCCCAATTTACGAAAAAGTAATTGAAACTGATGACGACCAAGTGATTTAGTAAAGATATTTGCTAGTTGACTTTGAGTGTCGATATGATGAGTGACGATCTCACCAGATTGAATAAGATTCCGAACAAAATGACAATCAATTTCAATATGTTTAATACACTCATAAAAACATGATTAGCTGCAATGGATACAACCTGACTATCACCAGAGAGAGTCATAGGAGAAGAATAACCAAACAGCAAGCGAACGAAGAAGAGACGTAAGCCAAATTGACTCACTGCAAAACACAACCGTGGCGCAATATTTTGCTTCTGTGGAGGAGCGAGAAACCTTTATTGCTTCTTAGTTTTCCAAGATACAGGAGATTCACCATGTATTACAAAATATCCAAATAGAGAATGTCGAGTAGCAGGATAAGTAACCAGGTTTGAATCACAATAAGCATTCAAATGCAACGAACTCTTAGCAGAAAGAAAAATTCCCTGGCATGGATGCTATTTTAACTAGTGTATAACATGTAAAACATCATGCCAGTAAGTAACACGCAGCTCTTGAAAAAACCGAGCAAGCGTGTGAACAGAATAACTTAACTCGGGTCGAGAGCTAGTGAGAAAGATACATCTCCCAACGATAACCCCACATGATTATCAAACCTGGGCCAGATGTGCGCGTCAAGTCGTGAAGTTGTTCCATGGGAAAATCAGTTGTTTTAGCTGGTAACAAATCAGTATCAGACAAAATATCAAGAACATGTTTTTGTTGAGAAAGAAGCATCCCCTCCGGACTACGAGATTTCTCAACCCCAAGGAAGTACTTAAATGGACCAAGATCCTTCATAGGAAAACAAGAACTCAAATACCTTTGAATTCATTCATAAGAGCAGGCAAAGCACCAACAATAATCAAATCATCAACATAAACCTAAATACGTAAATCCTGGGAATCTCGAGTATAAGAAAAATAATAAGTGATTTGCCTTACTCTGTACAAAAGTAAATAATGCAAGAGCAGATGCCAATTTTGCATACCAACTGCGATGCGGATGACGAAGACCATATAAAGAGTACTTCTAAAGTTAAGTCATAAGATTAGAAGCTAAAACGGGATAACCCGGAGGAGGACACATGAACACTCCTCCTCCAGGTCTCCATGTAAAAATGTATTATGAATATCCATATGATGGATAGTTCAACCTTTAATTACAGTAACAGAAAGAATTATGTGAACATAACTCATCTTAGCAACAAGAGAAAAAAGTTTATATGTAGTCAACCCCTTCAATCTGACGATTACCTAAAAAAGAGCTTTATAACGCCCAACAGAATCATCAGACACATATTTAGTATGACAGTTCCACTTAAAGCCAATACCAGACTTTCCAGGTGAGAGAGAAGACATAACCCAAGTATAGTTACATTCAAGTGTATCAATTTCCTCTGTCATTGTTGCTTGCTAATACACAAAACAAACAGGTTTGACATACAAAGAAGAATTTGTGCTAGAAGTCACTACACCTAAAAATCTAAAATGCGTAACTGAAACTTATCACAGGAAACATAATCAGCAGTAGGATAAGTAATACCTGGGGATAGTGATGAAGGCAAAAAGGATAAAATAGCAGTGGGGGGGGGGTCTTGGAGATGGCAGAGCAAACATAATCTTGAAAATGAGTAGGCAGACAACGAGCACGCAAACTCTGTTGGATAGGACTAGCCACCATCTAGAACTTAGGCTCAAAATACATCTCGTTGGAGGTGACCAAAGTTGGCAGCCCGACCTCGGGAGAGATCGATATCAGGCGGTTAACATAGTGCAACGGCGGGACTGGATAGACAAAAGCATGGCCATCAGATGTCAGCGGCTCCAACGACGGGCTCAGAGTGGTGATCGGTGATTGGATTTTAGGCGGCAGGCGGCAGGCGGCGGAGAGGAGATGTCAGTTGATCGGTTGTGATTGACCTAGTGATGCATGTCGGTAGGGCGAAAATAGACTAATCGGTGACAGAAGGGACAATGGCTTGCAGATCGACTGCGATTCCAACATCAAGAAGAATGATCTGTAGCACTGGAATGGCGTCATTGACATACTAAAAAACTATATCGGTCTGAGGCCCAGGCTTTAAAAAAGCATGAGGGAACTAATCTTCATAAAACATAAATCACGACTGTCTAATAAAATCTGAGAGTCTAAATCATAAACATGCCATGCTTTCTTTCCCGCATAGTAACCAAAAAAGACACACCGGTGACTTCGAGCAAATTTATCACATCTTTGAGGTACTTGAGAAACAAAGAATAAACAGCCTAAAACCCAGAGTGGAGAAATATTGGGTTCATATCAATGCAGCAATTGATAAGGATTTTTATCATCAAGTAATGGAGTAGGAGTGCGGTTGATCAGATTAGCTGCAATCAAAACACATTCTCCCCATAAATCAATTGGTTAATGATCTTGAAAGTGAAGAGCACGAGCAACGTTGATGAGATGTTGATTCTTGGATTCAACATGACCATTCTGCTTAGGTGTATCAATAGAGAAAGTTTCAAATAGTTCAAAATCTGCAAAGTAAGACCAGAGTGGCTCCTAAATTGTCCTCAAAATAAGAGTACAAAATTTCTTGAATCGAGCAGCAACCTTTGATTTAGCCACAAGTATATGAACCCAAACGGCTCGTGAGTAGTCATCAATGATGGATAAAAAAATATTCCCACTAGTAGAAGGAGATTCGTAAGGCCCCTAAGCATCACAATGAACTAACTCAAAAGACCGAGAAGTTTTATTTGAAACTATTCCTAGATTATTTTGCTCGATGACAGATAGAGCATGGAACAATACTATTGAAATCTAACTAAATATATATTATAAAAGAAAAGAAATCGGCGTGGATGGATGACAAAATCGCTGGTGCTAAGACTCGCAAAAATAGATGACTTGGAGACGACGGAGACGACTGGCACGCACGATGGAGACGGAAAATCGTTGAACGTGTGAAGCCAATAAACCTAGTGAGCATCGTGTTACTCGCCAAAATAATCTACAAATTTAGAAAAAAAAACATATTAGTATACCGGTAAGCAGAGTAGATTCCACAAAAAGAAAAGCAATAATTATAAATTTACTAACTAATTTTAAAACCTTTTTGGTGTAGCCACCCGGCCTTAATTTCTGGAATATTCCTAATAACTAAAAATGCAATCTAATTACTCTAAAAATGAAAATAAAATGTATATATATAAGAATAAACGGCTGTGAATAACTTGTATTAGTTAAAATCAATCATAGGAGCAATGATGAATTAATCCTTACGTATCTATCAGTTATAGGTGGGTAGGTACGCTTAACCTCCCAAATTTTTTCTTACCTTGTCGACAATTGACCAATTATAATTAACCAATTATTTCTCTTACCAAGATGCACTCGACAAGTATTCGCTGAAACATATACTCATCTCGATAGCATTAAGAATAACAAGAACATGATATAGTATTTGCCAAAGTAAAAGCAAATAGTAATGTACACTTAATCGTTCCCTATCTTGTTATTACAGTTTTAGCTAGTTATCTGTTTTCACAAGAACTCACTACTTACTAACTCTTTCCAAAGATTACGTTGGTGGAATTAGCTAGTAATACCATTCAAGTTGGTCAAAATCAAACATATTAATAATGAACTAAATCAAGATCATTCAAGAACACGTAAGAATCAATTATAAAACAATTAGGCCTCACGATTCATAAACTAAAACTCGTTATTCTCTGCTAATAAACAAATTAGTTACT
Organism: Rubia occidens; assembly: GCA_032360425.1. Taxonomy (NCBI): domain Eukaryota; kingdom Viridiplantae; phylum Streptophyta; class Magnoliopsida; order Gentianales; family Rubiaceae; genus Rubia; species Rubia occidens. The sequence continues at coordinate 5,740 of JAUOBV010184790.1, forward strand.
CATAAGCATGAATAAATTTTAAAAGAAATAATTTTAAAACACGATGTTGAATTAAAACTACTCCCACAATTTGGGTTCTGGGACCCTCTGAGCGAACCAAAATTTGAAAAATATATCTGTGAATCCTACAATAATTCTGGACTAAAAAGTACGTAAATAAATGTCTAATCCGATGTCTCTTATATATTGAAGAGGCTCAGCCCAAAGTACAATCCATATCAAATTCAAAAATTAAATTTTAAGCTTAACCTTATCTAAATACAAGATTAGAATCTTGTTCAAATCAAATCCCTACCAAATCTCCATGCAAATATGATTCATATCTGAATTATATCTGCTCCAAATCTGATTTCCTTTCATCCATACTCTTCAAATCAGTTGCACCCCATTTCTACGCAAAATCCAATCTTCTTTTCTGCCATATTTTGGTACATTCCTCCCCAATTTCCTCATAATTCCCCTTGACCCCAAAAGCCTTTTATCTGTGACAAATCATACACCTAAAGTGAAAATTAATCCAATAAAGTCAGAATAAACCGCAACAAATAAATAACATAATTTATATGCATCAAAACCTCATCCAACTGTTCACCCTCGCTAATCACTGTCCTCGAGCTGATGTCCTTTAATATGCATATATTTTGGTAAACACAGCTAGACATTTAAGGGTAGCAAGTAACTTAGTACAAGATAATAAATTGCAACGTAATTCAAGGATGAGTAAAACATGTGGAAGAATAATATTCCCAAGTTATAAAGTGTCTTGATGTACGGAAGAATATCAATGGATTCAACAGTAATAACTAAGGATGAACATGAGTCTAGGACCTGACACAGACCCATAGGGTACCGTCTAGGCCCGTTGGGTAAAAAATATTGGACACATCAAGTTTGAGCCTGGGTCTAGATTTTAAAAAATGGGTCTAGGTCTGGGTCTAGAATATTAAGATCGAGACCCAACTCATAGACCCATATAACCTAACTAGTATATAATTTTACCCTAATACCTAAATCACTTTCATATTATCTTTGTATTTTTATTTTCAATTGAATAAATATTATGAATTGTATTTTATTTTCTTGGAAAATTAACTCAAGCGCATATTGAATTTAAATTATTTGTACTTAAGATAATATTATAAGTTTCATTTAGTGACAAAAGAAAAAGAAAGTTATACCCATTTAGGATCCTTTTTTGACCCCCGTTAAACCCATCGGGTTTGGGTATAAGTCTAAGATTTTCAGACCCTACGGCTCCAGGTCGAGTTTGGGTCCATGTAAATTTTTGTAGGTTCAGTTATGGGCTATATTAGACCCGACTCAAACCCAACCCATGATCATCCCTACTAATAAAATCATGTAGAAAATCCTTGTCACCAGTCATATAATAAGACTTTCAAGAATCAATAATGCATTGTAAAGAAGACTAACCTAAATTATTTTCAGTCAAATTTTTGCAATATAGAAATTAGATTTAAAAACAAATTTCATTGGGTATCTGATAATGAAGGCCTTACCGCGGAACGATCAAGAGTGATCGACGAGGAGCTCAGTGAAGGAGTGGCGGCAGCGACCGTTTGAGCCTCATTGGCAGGCGGCGGACGGGGAATGCCTTGCGGAGGTGATCCAGTTCATGGGTTGCTGCTGCTATTGTTTCAATGATCCACGTCCTTTGGTGTACCAATCCAAAAAATCATGGATCTTAAAGCAAGTAGTAATGGCATATCATTTACGCCCACAATGGTTTCATAAAAAAAAATCTTACGATCAACTTGACTATGAAAAACATTGACACCCGCTGGACCACGTCGCGTTGAAGCAACAAATGCCACTGAGTGGATCTAAGAATAACGAGATCGTATCACGGTCTCATGATGCTCATGTTGAACTACAAGGACGTAAACACAACTAAAAGGTTGAAACAGTTCTTGGGATATAATGTTCGCACGAAGAGTGTTGGAACCATCATCCAATCCAATGAGAAAGTGATGGCGATCTCATTCTCGCAATCAGTGACAACATTAGCAACCCAAAGGCAACATTGGTAGGTACATGTCTTTTAAGCATATGAACGGGGGTGAAATATGAGTACTCAACTCATCCCATAACTTCTAGCATATCCCATAATAGGTAGCAATTTGTTGCTCATTCTGGCAACAGTTCGCAATATGCATAAGTTTGGGATCATTCCTAAATAAAAAGTGCTGAGAGAGATCATCTCACATCTCCTTAGTAGTCTCATGGTAGGTGATGGATGACCGAAGAGATGGCTCTATGGTTCGTAGAATCCATCCAACAAGTGTTGAGTTAATAACTCATACTCTGGAGAATCAACATCTGGGCAAGTAATAATTCCATCGCCTTCCACAAAAAGCGTTGCGAATAGCTGAAGTCCATTCACGGTAAGTTGCACCTTTTAGAAGCACCAGAGAGATTTTAAGTGTAGGGTGATCAGAAGTATGAAGGAAAATGGAGAGGTATATACCAGTGAGAACACATTGGCATCAATAGAAATTTGTTCCTGAAGCCGGTCAATGGCACCCTTCAACTCAGCGACGACAAGGTTGGCTTTAAAGCGGGCGACGACCATTTTCCCACAAAATCAGGCAACAATGTCCCGTGCGGCTGTGAGTTTGGCCACTGGAACAAGGTCAACCAAGATTTTAGGTTAAAGATCTGGTTCTTCAATAAAGGAGGAATTTCAGCGTCGGCCATTGGTCGGCAAAAGTGGAAGCGAATAATTTTTTTGGGTATTTAATATTTTAAGGGTTTTCAGGATTTTAGCTCTGATACCATGTAAAATATAACTAGTTGATTGTATTCATCATAAAAGTCCCGTATATATAGGGCAAAGTACAAAAGACCAAAGGACGAAAGGAACAAGATTCTAGGCTACAATCAGACTATCATAAGAATTCTATTCTAATACTAAGTCTAACCGGAAAAAAATATATTACAAAATCTAATTAGAATATTTAGAGAATATTTACAAAATATCCTACATAACGTATGAGTTTCCTTCCTGTGCTTATGCGGGCATTCTTGAAGAGATATATAGAATTGATTTCTCTTTGAAGTCGGTCCATACATAACACACATGTAAGTTTTCTTTCATTTTCTTACGCCTACTTTGTTGAAGAGACGAGGGTGCTTTCTCTTCGACGCATATCTTTCATTTCTATCTTTTTTTATTTGCGAGTCAAGATAATCTTTATGAAAGTACATATTTTTTCCTGAATATATCCAGGACATTGTTTAGTCAAGTCAAGCCTTAAGAGAATATATATTGCTCCAACTATATTAAGGTCTAGATTAGAATTTGCACGTAGCTCGCTCTTACTTTCTTGAACATGTTGAGTTTCACTTTTTTTTGGCAGCTGACCTTATATCTCTATTAGGTTAGATGCAGAGCTATTCAAGTCTCGTGAATGTACAATTTTACTCCCAATTATATTGAGTACCATCAATAACTTGCACGCGGCTCACACATAATTTCTTGAAGAGGCTAGGTTATTTCTCTTTTGGCGCCCATCATTTTACTTTCTTTATTTAGATGCTAAGTCAAGAGCAAATTAAGAATATAGAAATTTTTCTCAACTGTATCGAGTCCCCAACCATAAATGACATGTGGCTTGTACACATTTTCTAAAGGAGTCTGAGTTGGTTCCCTTTCAACACTTGTTCTTTCATGAATACAATTATAACTTGCATGTGACGTGTACGTGGTTTCTTGAAGAGGTTGGGTTGTTTTTTTACGTCCATGCTTTTTATTTATTTATTTAAATGATGAGCTAAAAATGGAAGAAATAATATATATTTTCTCTCAACTATATCAGGTCTCTGACTATAACTTGCATTTGACTAGAACATTTTTCTTTAAAATATTAGGTTGCGTCATTTTCAATGCATGCTCCTTATTTAGTTAGATGTTGAGTCAAGCTAACATGGGGAAAGTGTATGTTTACTCTCAACTACGTAAAGATCCTAACCAAAATAAAACATGCAAGTTTCTCAGTATGTATCATTTTACACTAAAAATAAATACAAACTCTTAAACAAAATATTCAGTTTTAGAATGGTCTTCTTGATCGGGTATAACTGTGAGCAAGTTCATTTTCCTAGGGGATTTGCAAGACATTTCATTTAACCTTTAATCTAAAATTTTGTATGCAATATCATGAATAGAGAGAGGTGAATAATAAAAAATAAAATTGACAATAAGTTATAATGGCAAGTTGTTACAAATTATAAAATTAACAAACTATGATGAGAAAATTTTGATTTCGATCATTTCTGTACAAGATTACTATGTTGATACTTGATGTAAAAATGACTTTAAATGCATAGACACAAATTCATTATAGTTGCAAGTAAACAATCATTTCTTACCTTGTTGATGTTTAGGAAAATGCTTCATGAACAATTTCTCTAACTATAATATAACCTATAAATGTAATATTCCTTGTTTATTCCTCATACTCTTCTTCTTTTACTTTATTTATTTGTTTATTAATTTTCTGTCTAAACTTATATATGTCCTATAAAGAGGGTATTTGTAATCCTCTTTGATGGGTTGCTATGGATGAGGAATTCACTACTCTGCATCAAACTCACACTTGGAATTAGGTATCGCTTCCTTCTGAGAAGCATACTATTGGTTCTCATTGGATCTATAAAAGCAAAACTAAATCTTATAGATCCATTGAGCGGTAAAAGACTCGTCTGATGTTGCGAAAGGTTTTTTTTGTAGGAGTACGACTTGGACAGGAGACCTTTGCATTTGTTACCATGGTTGCAGTTTCTTCTGTTTATCGATAGAAAATATGGCAGATGGATGTTAGAAATGCATTCTTGTAGGGTGATCTTCATGAATAAATTTATACAACACCTCCCCCTTAGTGTCATGCATAAATCGGAGCATGTATGTCATACCGGGGCCTAATGTGAGAAGTAATTCACCTTAATCACCTCTTTTGGCTTCCTTCCTAGTCATCATATTCAACCTTGTTCATCAAGCATGCAAGTGCAGGTCGTATCCTCCTATTCTTGTACATTGTTGATGTGATTATTACTGGTGATGAATATAATGGAATTGAATCATTGAAATGTGATATTTAGCTTGTTGTTTTGTTGTGAAAGACTTAAGTCAATGGTCTCGTTGGAGGTAAGACCTGCATGCTTGAAAAAATTCCATATTTCATGACATTAGGTATTCTCTACCTAAAGGGCAACCTTTGAATGATGCTAGCTTATATCCACATGGGTAGGCGGATTTATTTACTCAAGGTTACTCGTCTAGATATTGCACATGTTATTCATGTGGTAAGAGCATCTTCAAAGTTGCTGAATCTTTCCATTTCATACGCAAAAAATAAAATTAAAATTGACGCCAACGAAACACAACCTTAACGTTCCAAATTTGGAGAATGCTATAGTACATGCTATGTTTTACGTGGCACTGTAACACATGGTAAGTCCTTTTTTTAAAAAAAACTTTTGTTGTTTTGTTTTCATTTCTTTTCCTTTTGGTTTAGCCATTTGCAATTCTGTTTTATTTCTTCTAATTTTTTCACTTTTCTTATTTTGTAATTTTTATCTATTCATTATTAGAAATCAATGTATACCATTCACATTTAATTTTATATGTTTCACGTATATACTATTTTGTTATTACACCAAAAAAGTGTTATAATATTTAATTTAAATATTTATTCAAACTTAATTATTTTATCACTCGAACTTCATATATAGTTTCATTAACAATATCAATATAATAAAAAAATTAGAATATTATTGGTTGTTAAATAGATTTGAAAGAAAGAGGTCATATAAAATATTAGTATACATATATATTTTCTATTAATAAAAAAACAAAAATTTAGGATGGTGTTATGGTCATTTGAAAATAAGCATACTATGGTTTAAAATGCAACATCAATTTCTACATATATTTTTCATGATATTTATTTAAAATGCAACATCAATTTTTACATATATTTTTCATTTTGAACTATGGTTTGTTTTAATCAATTATAACACATTACATTATTTAAAGAAAATTAATACATTATGAAGTGTTAAAATTTTCAATTTTTACCATTTTAAAAACACACAATACAAAATAACAATAAATAAAATACACACCAGACTTACGATAAATCTGTAATAATATAAAGGGAAAAGTACAAAAATGACCCTATTAAATTGAGAAAGTGCAGAAATGACCTTGTAAAATCTGAAAGTGCAGAATTGACCCTAAGATTTTGAGCAATGGTTTAGATGTACTCCCTCCGTCCCGGACTAAATTGCACAGAATCTAAGATTCAGTCAAACTAAGAAAACTTTGACTACATATTTG